>PVJO010013381.1:0-52031 GCA_004026905.1 Hystrix cristata
GGGAGAACCAAGATACATCATGTATAGGTACAGAATTAATGTAATGAATGTGACCATTGTATGTAGAATGTACCAATACATGTTCTTGGTTTAAAATAAAAAATTTAAAAAAAAAAAATGTCAATAGGAACTTAAATTTGTATTTAGATGTTGCTGTTTAGCATGTTATTCATACAGTTCTTGTGAAAAGTTACATCAGGAAAGAAAAGTAAAATACTGTCACGTTTTTCTCAGTAAACACCAAAGCATAACAATATAACACGTTCATGACAATATAGACTATTCTAGGACAGAATTCAAAGGTGGAATCACCATTACAGAGGATGAAGTCCTCAAGATTTGATGTATTCAAGAATATAGGACAGGATAATTCTGTCCAATTAGATGAAGTACTGGGAAAGAAAAGGAAAACAAAGAAGTAGTAAGAGATGTTACACCACCTTTGAAATTTTGAGTTGCAATGCTAATATCCTCTATCATTTCCACAATCTCCTGCTTATTTCATAGCAGTGTAGCACTAATTGTATGTAACAAATCCTTAACTATCTTATAGGAAATTATATTCTACTCAATACATTTTCTTACTCAGAGATTTTTAACTTACTACCACTGCTCAACGTTGTGTTTAAATTTACATATTTAAATTTATATTTTTTTAAACATTCAATATGTATACAAGAAAGAGTGAAAATCATTTCATGAATCAAAGCAGTTCTTTCTGGGTCAAAACTTGGCAGACCATGAAACAAATATTTATTTTTCTTTGCATAATTAAATCATTTTGTGCATGAATTTTTTCAATTATATATGCCAAATAAGAGAATATGTAGTTTTTAGACTTAGTATGAGTACTCTAATATTTCATTCCTCTTCCCAAACAACCCATGACAACTAATTGATCTACCCACTTACTCAGCCCAATTAGAGTTCAGAAATTCACATTTGTGTTTGCCAATAATTTACCATTTCTTTCTTGCCAACTCTACTATTTGTAGTTTGCTTTTATTTTCTTTTAATTTCAATTCCATGATTGTCCTTTCACATGACATATTTTTAACAATTCTCTATAAAAAGGGACACTAGACTGTCTCTCATTAACTACTGCAGAGCTTTGGATTCATGAATTATTTTCCTTTTCTCTAAGCCATATTTGAGGTTAAAACTGTTTTCCATTTGTCTTAATTACCACCTTCCTTTTGTACATGTCTTTAACTAGCCAAGTAGTACCTTAATAAAATTCTCTCATAAAAATTAATGAGTTACAGATAAAGTGATAGTTTCCTTCACATCAACTCCCCCCCTCAGATACATTCATTGTAATCATTATATATACATTATATGCATGTCTGTGCATTTATATCAATGTACACAATGTAGGAAAACACATACTGTTATGTCCAGTTTTTCAACATGACAAAACATTAGCATCAAGATTTATCATACTACTTCATTATTTTAAGTACTATGTCATCATGTGTAGAATGGGTATATCACAGTGCACCCACTCTACTGATAGACATATTGTCATTTCAAAGCATTTGTCACTTCAGTAATGATATAGTGAATCTCCTTGTACCTGTTTCTTAATCGCATGCTAAGTGAGTTCCTCAGGTAGATACAAATTACTAGAACTTGGCTATGGAATATTTCTATTTCCATTTGAATTACTACAAAACACTACATCTATGCTCATATTGTGTACTTTACTACCATGTGATCATTCTCAGACAGTCCAAAGAAATGTCAACATTATTAAAGGATAGAGTTATATTTTTTTTAATGTTTAAAATTTTTTAAGGATTTTTCACTTAAAAGTTACACTTCGGGGCTGGGGATTTAGCTCAGTGATTAGAGTGCTTGCCTTACAAGCACAAGGCCCTGAGTTCGATCTCCGGCACCACAAAAAAAAAAAAAAAGTTACACTTCATTTCCTACATTGCTTTTTCCTATGGCTCACCATTCTGGCTTCCCAACACTCTGCCTGCTAAAACAGAGCTGCAATGTTTTCACCAGTCAGATATGTTATCTGTTTATTGTGGGTTTATCGAAAACACTAATGACGACATCAATGCCCCCTGTGTATTTATAGGTCTCTAGGGACTTGGCAATCCTGACCTCCATTCCTCCTATTGTTGACACGTTTTCCATTCCGCCATCACCAAATAAACCTGGCTTATATTCTAGGCACTTCTTTACATATTAAAAATTTCAATATTAAGATCAAAACCTAAGCAATGTGTTTCAAAACTGCCAGCAAAACTTTCTAAAACATCATTTCAGTTGCATTCATTTTCTCAATCTTATAATTGAGAAGCCATAACTACGACTATCCAATCTGTCTTCCAAAATTTATCTCACATTATTCAGGCAACATTTTATCTTTTACAAGCTTATTTTCAGCAAATCAAGTACACTATGCCCATTACACTTTTGTGCTTTGTTTGTATTATGTCTTCCACTTAATATTGTTTCCCTTCCCCACCTGATTCAACTTCTATTTAAATGTCACTTAGGATATCTCAAATATTACTGATGTCTTTGACTCTATTTATATTCCCCATTGTCTTTCTTTAGAATGTGTTTCACTTTATATTTTGTTGCTTAAATACAGCTGCTTTATAGTTAACTACCTGTGTACCTCTTGTAATATATCAGTTAATTTTGTTAGTTTTTCTTCAAAAATATTTACAAACATTTTATATTTTACAAAACTATTCTAAGTTCTAGTAATGCAACAAGGAAAAAGCTTACTGAAGATTCTGGTCATATAAACCAGAAAAAAATAATTCATGTATCTTGAGTCTCTTTCACTGATGAGCAAAACTTCATAATTGAATTAAATGTTCAATGAATCTTTTGAAATGGCCCATGCAAAGTGATATGATATAGATGCATAAATGAGAGAAAATAAATATATACAATGTGTGATTGTTAATTTTATGTGTCGACTTGGCAGGCCTATTGTGCCCAAATATGTGAGCTAACATTCTAGGTGTCTTTGTAGGTTTGTTTTGGATGAGAACAATATTAAATTGCTGAATTTTGAGTAAAGGTGATTGTGTTCTGTTATATGGGTAGGTTTCATGTAATCATTTGAAAGCCTAGACAAAATAAAAGATTGACCTCACCCAAACAAGCAGTAATTATGTTTGCACATAAACTTTGAACTGGAACTACAACATCAGCCTTTCCACAGATTCCCAGCTAGATGGTCTTTTGACTTGAATGGCAGATGTTGGACTTGTTAGTCACTACATAATCATATGATCAATTCCCTAAAGCAAATCTCTTTATATCCATCTATACCTATAACACATTTTCTCTGTTTCTCTAAACCTACAAAAAAGAGTAAAATAACTTGAGTTCTTACTCAGAGACCATGGATTTACATTGTAGTAACCTCTATTTGGGCTACCTCTCCATTTAGAAGGACTCCCAAGGCCAGGCTTGGCTGTATACCTAGTGGTACTTCCCCAGTCAATTAACATAATAAGGTTGTCCCTTTAACTTGCATTGGCCAGTGACAGTGGATTACAAATAGATGGTATTTTCATTCTACCCCATAAACAGCATGTCCCAGAAAGACATTGCTATTTCATATTCAACCCCAGAGTGAAGAGGCACAAGTGACTAATTTATAAGCACTGAACTTAAAGCAATATTTCGCAAATTCCATTATTACCCAATAGTTAACCTTAGCCGAGTGATACTGTCTGAATAGCTTATTGAGCATGTCCTCACTTTGTAACCACAAGGCAGGTACCTCTAAGGCAAAATCCACTTATTTAGAGAAATATAAACTGAACACTAATTCTATGCTAGAGACAATGAGAGGTACTGGTGACACAGATAGATACGAATTATATACTTCTGTATCTTATATTCCAGAAGGAGTATACAGAAATCTAGATTTTTTTCATGGTAAATAATATAATGAATCTGGAATTTGACCTTCCTAAGATCATAAACATAACATAAAACCCTGACATTTTCTGTAAACTTTACCATTCCACTGGCTACCTCTTTTTGAATATTGGGTCGTAAAACAAATAAATGAAGATTAATTTGGAATAGCTTAATGTATTAAAAAATAATGTAAATGTTCAATAAAAACAAATGACAATTCCTAAAACTTATACTCACACAATTTGTGAGTCCTTTGGCAAGTCTATCTTCAATTTACTATCTAAACTCAATTATTTCCTGAGTAAATTGTATTCTTCTTTCCTGTACTAGGGACCTTGAGTAACACCCCAAAGGCTAAGTATCTGGATCTTCAACAATACAATTAGGATTAGAAAGAATATTAACATATGTAAAAGGAATTAATTATCAGTCCTTGCTGGCAGCAATAGTCACACAAAAATTTTAAGGAAATAGTAATTCATTCATACCATTCGGTCTTTTATTTAGTTTTTGTAGTAGAGGTAAATGTATAACTCCAGTGCATTACCAAAATAAAAGTGAACCAGTGGCCATTCCTCATCTCCCAAAGTGTATGATTTTGGTGTGAAGGAAAAAGGAACCTAAATGGGGATTTAAAAAGAACTTCTAGAGAACTGCTCAGTTAGGAACTTGGAAAATATCTAACAGATGCATCTTAGGCAAGTTGACAAAAGTCAAAGACAAAAAGAAAATCCGAAGAACAGCAAGAGAACAATGAATTACTAATGGAATACTCTGCAAGATCAACAGCTGACTTTTCATCAGAAATCACTAAAGCAAACAGCAGGATGGCAACTTAGTAATTTTAAGCAAGACTATCAGCCAAGAATTCTCTATCTAGTTAAACTTCCCTTCAAAAAAAGCAGAAAGTAAATCATTCCTAGCTAAACAAAATCTGATAGAACTTGTTGCTAGCAAATGTGCCCTGGGAGCAACATTAAAGGGAAGGCTTTAGGCTGAAATGAGAGAACATTTAGTGGTTATCTAAAGCTATACAAAGAAATAAAAATTAACAGTAAAAATAAATATGCAGGCATTATGAAAATCAGCACAAACTTATTTTTCACTATATCTCTTTTCTTCTATTTATTTTCATAGATAACTGCTCAAACAAATAACTATATAATGTTTTATGGGAGAGGGAGGAGGAAATTAAAACAAAGTTTTATCATATTATTGAAAGCAAGTCACTAATTACTCCGAATTACAATGTTTTAAGTAAAGACACTAATTGCATCCCCCAAAACAGCCAGAAATAAAAAGAAAGAGTAAAAAGAATGGATAAAAGAAACACTAAGAAAATATTAAAAGTAAATGAGAAAATATCCGTTTAACAAAAATAAACTTGGGAAATGAATAAAGAAAAATACATAAGATACATTAGAAACAAATAGCAACTCTCTGTGGCTATGTTAATATTAGGTAAAATAGTTGTTAAAACACAGATTTTTGTTAGATGTAGAGAATATGTTGTAATGATGAGTGTCAATCCATCAGGAAAATAAAAATTTTGTTATAACAATATGCACCTATTGATTTCTAAAATATATGAAGAAAACAAACATAATTGATATAAGCAGTAGATAATTTATGAAAGATAGATGAATACTTTGAATCCTCTCAATATTGAATATGGTGCTAAACATGATCAACATAAAAAATAAAAGCTTTGAACTAACTAGCCCTAAAAAAAGTTGATACAGTGTCCTACCCAGCAATACCAAGCACAATGGGGATGTTCTCCAAAATACACCATACGTCCTAAACCGTAAAAGATGCCTCAATGAATTTGAAAGATTCAATACAATACTGCAATACAATTCAATTAAAAATAAATGAGATATATCCTATTTCTAAATAGTGAATCAAATTAAAAATCACAAGTGAAATTAGATCATTAATTTCAGATGAATAAAAATGAAAATATAGCAGCATTACAGGCAGATAAGTGATTCTCAGAGAGAGAATGGCAGCTACAAATGCATATATACACATATAATGTGTATATGCATGCGCATACACATTAACCGAATAATCTTTAACTTTACAAAACTAGAAAAAAGGAATAAACCCAAAATAAGCAGAAAAAGAAATAAATGATAAAAAGAATAGAAACTTAATAGAAAGTAAATCAAGATTGGTTCTTTTAAGATCCTTCAAAAAATGAACAAAACTGTAGCCAAAATAATGCAAAAAACAAATAGAGATGTTCCAGACTAATTCAACCAAGAATGCAGATAGGGACAGCTTATGAAAATAAAAAAGAAATGAAGTTTCTAGAAAATATAGATTACCAAAACTGACATAAAAATAAATAATCTGAACAGACCAATGACAAGAACTTAGTCATTTTAAAAAGTCAACAAATAAAGTCCAGGCCTATGTGGCTTCACAAGACAGATATATGACATGCCAGAAGATTTAGTCCTTCACGAGTTCTTACTGAAATAGAATAGGAAGGAACACAGCTAGACTCATTGTATTAGACAACTATTACCTACTAGACAAATGCATTATAAGGACACTATACATGAACGTTCCTTAAGAATATAAATGCAAAATCACTCAAAACATCATTGGCAAACAGAATTCAATACATTTTAAAAAGTTTATCAACCATAACAAATTAGCTTGTGGATTATCTTAGGAATATGAGACTGTTTTAGCATCCTAAAATTCAGTGAAACAGAATAAAAAATGTAATACTAGTAGGTTAAACAAAAATTACATATTCATCTTAATATCTGCAGAAAAAGCTTTTGCCTAAACCTAAGATCTTTTCATAATCAAAACAAAACTTTTAGCCAACTAGGAATAAAAAGTAACTTCAACTTGATAGAAGACTTCTACCAAAACAAACAAACAAACAAAAAAAAAAAACCTCTAAAAAATTCATCCATTTATTTCTTTCTCTTGCCTAATTGCTCTGGGTAATGTTTCTAGAAGTAGATTGAATAGCAGTGGTGATAATGGACAGCCTTGTCTTGTTCCAGATTTTAGTGAGAAAGCTTCCAGTTTCTGACCATTTAGTGTCATGTTGGTCGTTGGTTTGTCATACATAGCTTTTATCAGATTTAGATATAGAGAATCTATTCCTAATTTCTGTAGCGTTTTTGTCATGAATGGGTGTTGGATTTTGTCAAATGCTTTTTCTGCATCTATTGAGATGATCATGTGAATTTTTGTCTTTGACTCTGTTGATATGTTACATATATTGATTTGCATATGTTGAACCATCCCCATATCCCTGGGATGACTCCTACTTGGTCGTAGTGTATAATCTTGATAATTCGTTGCATTCTGTTTGCCAGTATCTTGTTGAGAATTTTTGCATCTATTTCATTAGGGAAATTGGCCTTCATTTGTAATAAAAGTAGACTTTTAATAAGAAATGCTTTTGAGAAACAACAAATAATTCCTAATGCAATGTACAATAATAGGAAAAATTATAGACAGGGTTGGACTCTTCCTATAAGGTGTTTGTGTGGTAGCTCAGACTGTTCTAGGAGGACTTGAAAGAGAAGAACTGGCTGGAACGTGCTTTGCTCTCTGAACTCTTCAGTGTCCCCAAGTACCGCCTTGCACTTAGAAGCCAGCCTTGCCCCCCGGCTGCCCAGAATTCTGAATCTCATTAAACCTCCTGCTAGCCCAATATTTATTTAAAAAATTATTATAAATTTTTCATGGTTCCTTAGGGTAAATTTCTTGAAAATGATGAAAGGATGTGAAAAAATATCTGGTAAAACAGATATTTTAAGCTGTGATTATAGTAAAATTCTGGTATACTGTATTTTATTTGGTGCCGGGGATTGAACTCAGGGCCTTGTGCTTGCAAGGCAAGCATTCTAATCACTGAGCTAAATCCCCAGCCTGGTATACTGTATTTTAAAGGGAGATCTTGGATTTGAATAAGCCTTTCGGAAATGGCAGAGGAAGGAAAGTATGCATTTGTCTCCTCTGGCATAAGCAAGTCGATCGGGCCCTCTGATCTGCCAGTTTGCCACTTTAAAATCACTTCCCCTTACAGTGAGCAGATAACTCCTAATTATTATTCTATCTGAAATTATTTAAAGTTGCAAGAAAGAGGGGTTGTATTTGGAAGGATTAGCAGTGAAGAACTGCTTTTCTTCTGTATTGAGGTCTGCAGACATCAGCCTGATAAAACAGCCTGTTTTATTTCATACAGTCAGTATGCTAAGAATAGTTTTTATATTTTTAAAGATTGTAAAACATAACAAAAGCAACAGAGACTGGATGATGTAACCTGCAAAACCTAAAATATCTATCTGACCCATAACAAAAAAAGCTTGCCATCCCTTGTTCTATATAGTAAAATAAAATGTTTTTCTTTATGTTATATTATCAAATTGTGTCCTAGGATAAAATTTTAAATTTCCGCATTGAAAACACCAAGAAAGGGATTTAGATGTCCTGACATGTTGACCTTGATTAATATAGTTCATTAGCAGCTCTATGCTATACAGTAGAAGTTTCCTGTCCCCATTGAAGCTCTACCTCACACCAGGATACATTTACCCTGCTGCCCTAGGATTTTCCTCTAAGCAAGCAGATGTCTAACTCTTCATCTCACCATTTAGAACTTGATCCTGCATGCCACCCATTGTCTGATTATATAGAGGAAAGGTCATTACCAGAAGCTTCAGCCTGAATTAGACATGCCTCAGATATCTGGTTTATATAAACAGATTTAGTTTCCTAATTATCAAGCTTTTAAATTTCTCAAATAGATGTTTCAAGTTACTTATGTAAATTCTTGTATCCCAAGGAACAGGGTTTTATTTTCTAAAACCTTGATAAAATTTTCAGTGATTATTCATGGTATTCCAACATACGGATACATCCTATTGTTTGTGAAATGTCACAAGTTGTTACTCATATGAAATGTTTGTGTTTTGTATGTGATTAACATACTTTTTAAAAACAAACTAGAGAAAATTCAAGGTAAAAGAATAAAGAATATATCTACTCTTATTGCTACTGAACATTGTACTATAACCAGAATAATTAAGCAAGAGAAAGAAATAAAAAACACTGTTAGAAAAAAAGAAACAAATAATTGGAGAACTATTCCAGGGATCAGAAGAATATTGTCAAAATGTTATTACTCAAAACACACAGATTCAACACACTCCATATGAAATTTCCAGTTGCATTCTTCATAAAAATAAAAAAGCAACCCAAAAATTTGTAGATAACAGTAAAATGCCCCGAGTATATAGCCAAGGCAATAGTGAGAGAGAGGGAAAAAAATTGAAAGACATCACATAACTTTATTTTAAAATTATATTACAAAGTTATATTACTCGCAACAAACTTATACTGGCATAAAAGTCAAATAGACCACAGAACAGAACAAAGAACCTATAAATAAATTCAGACACATTTAACCAAATGACTTCCAACAACACAATTAAGAAGATAAAATAGAAAAGTCATAGCATCGTCAATACATTGCTCTGGGAAGATTCACTTTCCACGTGCAAAAGTAATTAGACCATTATTTTACACCACACACAAAATGAGTAAGAACCTGAACATATGACTATAAAATTCCTACATTGGTCTTGGCAATGATTTCTTAGATATCATAATGAAAGCAAAAACAAATAAATGGGACAACAGGAAAGCTTCTGTATATCAAAGGAAACTATAAAGATGAAAAGGCAACCTACTCATGGGAAGGGGGAACTTTCTAAGATACATATCTGATAATGGGTTAATATTTAAAATATACTTGAAAACTCATTTAAAATATATTTGAAACAACTCAACAGCAAGAAAACACATAGTATTGCTTAAAAATGATCAAATGACTTGAACATATCAATAGTGACATTAACATGGTAAACAGGTATATGAAAAGATATTCAACATTACTTATCATTAAAGATATTTAAATCAGAACCATGGGAGGATACCAATTCACACTCATCTAGGTAGTTATTATCAAAAAGACGAGAAGAGTTTTGAAGAGAATGCGAAAAAGATGGAAACTACACGACCAGTGAGGATGGAGATTGCCGCAGTCCTTGAGGACGCTAAGGAAATTAAACATACAGTTACCGCATGACCCAGCGATTCCTTTTCTGTGTATACAGCAAAGGAGATGAAGTCATCACCTCCTAAAGATGTCTGCACTTCCGAGCTCACTGAAACATTATTTCACAATAGTCAGTGTGCAGAAACAAAACAGGTGGCCATCAACAAACTGAGTTTTTAAAAAATTGTGTGTATATATATGTGCATATACAACATACACGCACACGCAATAGAATTTTGTTTGACCTTTATAAAGAAGGAAAAAGCATGCCATTTGTCACTACATGGGTGGATCAGGAGGACATAATGCTAAGTGCAATAAGCCAGGCACAGAAAGTAAACGTTGTGTGATCTCATTTATCGTGGAATTTAAAAAGTAAAATGCAGGCATGGAGAGATACATCATGGTTATCAGAATTGGATGGGGGAATACTGGGGAGATACACATTAGCAAATCTGTAAGATGAACAAGTTGAATGATCCAATATACAACATTACAACTATAATTAATAATAATATGTTGTATGGAAGATTTTGCCAAGTGAGATTGCACCAGCCCTTGCAAGGGGTGGGGATGGGTAACCTGTGAGATGACAGATGTAACTTGTTCCACTATAGTAATGATTTTACCATATATCTTATATCATGTTGCGTAACACAACAACACACAATAAAATTTACTTTTATTAGTGTTTACCAATTATACAAAATAATGGCTTTTAATACATACAAATAACATATTTTGATCATATCTACTCTTTCCATTCCTTCCTCTTTTCTGTTTTTTTTTTTTGGGTTTTTTTTTTTTTTTTTTTGGAGACAGGGTTTTACTATATAGTTCAGGCTGCCCTTGAACTCACTACATAGCCCAGGCTGGCGTCAAACTCCACCAAGGATCCTCCTGCCTCAGCCACCCAAGTGCCGGGATTATTGGCATATGCCACCACACCCAGCTTCTATTTTTGTGCCATCTATTTTTTCTAGATTCTACATACAAAAGAAACCCTGAGATAATTGTCTGTGCCTGCCTGATTTCACTTAACATGATGATGTTCCATCAATTTTTCTGAAAATAACAGGCTTTTGCTCAACTTTATGGCTGCATTACACTCCGTTGTGTCTATGGACTATACCTTCTCTATCGATTCATCTATCAAGAGGCATGTAGTGTGATTCCATAACCTGCCTATTGTGATTTGTGTCTTGATAAATACGAGTGTGCAAGTATGTCTATAGTCTGCTGACTTTAATTCCTTTGGGTATATACCAAGGAGTGGTATGGTTAGATCGTGTGCTAGTCCTATTTTTAGTTTTTTTAAGAACCTCCATATCGACTTCCCTAGTGACTGTACTAATTTATTGTCCCACCAGCGGTCCATAAGTGTTCTTTTTCCATTGCAGCCTCATCAGGATTTATTTTTTGTACTTTCAATGACAGCCAATCTGACTGGGGTGAAATGGAATCTCCACATTGTTTTCATTTCTGTTCTCGTTTTGAGATGTCTCCAGTTAATTTGTCCATTAATTGACTGGAATTTTTTCTTTTGTTTTTTCATTCTTTATATATTCTGGATATTAATCCTCTTTTGGAAGAGCAGCTAACAAAGATTTTTCTCCCAGTCTGTAGACTCTGTCTTTACTCTGTTGTTTTCTTTGTCATGCAAAATCTTTTTAATTTGATGCAATTCCATTTGTCACTTCTTGCTATTATTTCCTGAGCTCTTAAAAGTTCTATTTTAAAAGTCATTACATGTCTCTTTGTTTTAAAATATTTGCCCTATGATTTTTTTTCTAGCATTTTCAAAGTTTCAGGAATTTAATGTAGGCCTCATTTCCACTTTTGGTAGACTTTAGAAGAGAGTGAAAGACAGGGATCTAATTTCATTCTTCTGCAATATGAATATCTGGTTTCTCTAGCACCAATTCTTAAAGAGGCTATCTTTTCTCCCATGTATGTTTTTGGCACCACCATCAAATCAGATGCATGGGTGTGGTTCTGTGTGTGTTGTCTATTCTATTAGTCTACGTGTCTTCTTATGCCAGTACCAAGCTGTCGGCTCTGTGGCATATTTAGAAATTAGTTATTGTGATACCTCCAGCATTTCTCCTTTTGCTCAGGATTGCTTAGGCTATTCTAGGTCTTTTATGCTTCCATACGAAGTTTAGAATTATTTTATAGTTCTTTGATGAATGTCATTGCTATTTTGATGGTGATTATAATGAATGTGTAGATCACTTTTAATAATATTGCCATTTTAACAATATTAATTCTGCCAATCCATTAATGAGAGAACTCTTCCCGACTCCTAGCATCTTCAATTTCTTTCATCGATGTTCTACAGTTTTCTTCAATGTTCTGCACAGGTCTTTCACCTCCTTGGTTAGGTTAATTCCTAGCTATTTTATCTTTATTGGTACTATTGTGAATGGAATTGTTTCCCAGATTTCTTTCTTAGTGCGTCTGTTATTGGTGTACAGAAAAGCTATACATTGTTATGTTCCTTTTGTATACTGCTACTGTGTTTATCAGAACTTCATCAAGTCTCCTGGTAGAGTTTTTAGGTTTTTCTCAGTATAAGGTCATATCATCAGTAAACAAGGATAATCTATCATCTTCCTAACCTCATTGTATCCTCATTGTACCCCTTTTCTTTGTCTCATATAACTGCTCTTGCTAAAATTTCCAGTACTATATTGAATAGGAATGTTGAGAGTGGATGTTCTTGTCTCATTCTGATTTTAGAGAAAATGCTTTCAAATTTTCCTAATTCAATATTATGTCGGCTATGGGCATGTCATATATAGCCTGTATTATGTTCAGGTAAGTTCCTTCCATATTTGTTTTCTTCAGTTTTTATCATGAAAGTATGTTGGGTTTTTTCAAAGGGTTTCTCTGCATCTATTGTAATGATCATTTAATTTTTTAATCCTTGATTCTATGTGATGTATTATATCTGTTGATTTACATATGTTAAACCATGCTTGCATTCCTAAATTTAAACCAGCTGCAGCGCAGTGTTGATGTAAGTTTAGATTTGGTTTGCAAATCCATGGAGACAGAAGTTAGACTGACAGTTTTCATGGAAAGAGAGGAGACTAGGATCTGAAGTCACTGGTAATATATACAGGGTTTTTATTTGGCTGAGATTCTATTGTGGTGATGGTTGCAACCCTGAGTACAGTAAAAATCACTGAATTCCACACTTAAAATAAGTAAATTCTAGAGCATTTTAATATTTAAGGAATAATCAAAATATACAATAAATGTTTAATTTTTTTTAATGTATTAAAATAAAAGACACCTCACCATTGTTCCCCTCACAATACTCTCCCTGGTTTGGAACTGGCTTATCCCATCATTCTTGCAACTTTCTGAAGCAGTTCTGAAAATCCTTTGTCCTGAGTGTCTCTATGAGATGTAATCAAAATTACAGTGAAAGTTGTTAGCGAGTATCCTAGTTAAGCTTTCAGAGCCAATGATTTTAAGAGAGCAGATTTAGTAGAAGACATTTATAAGTTCCAAAATTCACCCACAAGCCAAATGCAGGAAGTGCTGAATGTCTGTCTAGGCACTGGAGACCCAAAAGATCCAGTCAAGGGCTGGGAGCCCACAGCACTCTCCCATGTATGTCAGTGTCTGCAGATGATGGCTGAAGAAATCTTCACTTGAACCAGGATATGATGCTCACAGCAGAGATGACAACCGGAGCTCCTCCGAAGCAACAGCAGGCATCCTCAACAACAACAAGGCCCCGAGCTCCTTCCTCTATGAGAACAGCCAAGTTCCTTTCAGGAGAACCAGCCGCAGCAGAGTTTCTCCTGGGAAACAGCCCACCAACTAGCTTCAGCTCCTACTCTGCCTTATGTTGCATCAGCAACAACCCTCAGGTGGATCTTCTACGCCCAGCATCACACCAACTCGGTCCAGCTGGGCGTTCTGGCTCAAGTGGACCACAGTAAGTCCACCACACCAAGTGTCACGTAAAGGAAAAACAGGCTGTAAAAATATCGCAGTGCATTCTCACCCACCTTATTCACTGGCTCTGGCACAATGCAAATTCTGGTTATTCCCCAAAGACTACAAAAGGTAAATGTTTTGAATCAATTTGGAACATTAAGGCTGCCATGACAGTGCACCTAAAGACACAAAAGTGGACTTCCAGATCTGCTCCAGAAAGTGGCAAGAACAAAAGGATAAATGTATTTGAATTGTGTGTGTGCAGGGCAGGGGAGTATTTGAAGGAATATTAATGGTGATAGGTCTCTTACTGCAATAATTTTTTTTTAATTTGAACACCATATTTTTTATTGATCTCAATACAACTATCAATAAGAAAAATGTTTGTAATTTTCTAATGCAATCCGCATTGCTAGTCAATAAAAATAAAGGTTAAGAGTCATCAAAAGCTGTATTTGTTAGGCAAAGTGATTGAAATTATGGAAAAATACTTTAATCGTAGCATTTCATAATTAAGTAAAAGCTACATGTCAAGGACACAGGAAATAAAAAATTAATGTAAAATAACATTCTCATTTTAAGTACTTGAATTATAATCAAGCCTTATGTCTTCATACTTCAAAAGCCAGGAATGCTTTGTTATAAATTGGACAGCTAGGAGCAAAAATATAAGTTCTTAGTTACATGAAAACATTATTGATAATACATTCTATGAAGTTTTAAGTGTCAAAATACTTAACAATTACCAAGTAACATGGGCCATGATGAAGGCAGAGTAGCAAAGTGAAATATAAAAGCCAGTTCTATCATTTGGTTCAATGCCATATTTTACACCTTGCTAGGCACAGAGCACACACATTCAGTAACACTTCCTCTTCATATCATATCACACCTATAAAAAATGAAGTACATTCCAAATATGTTGTGGAACTTCAATTTTTTTTTCTTGTTTTAAAATTTTATTTTAATGGACATTTTAAATGTAGTGATAACATTCATCATAGGGGATTTGTACCTGTACATGATATATCTTGTTGCTTTTTCCCCCATTCCCCTCCCTTCCCTTCACCCTCTCCTCCCTCCTTATTTACAAAAGCTTCCTTTCCATTTTTTCATTTCATTTCTTATTTCTCTTGTCCCTCTGTTCCTTCCCCCTCCCCCTCCCTTGTTCCCTTTCCCATTTGAACACTTTCTTCCCTTTCCCAATATAACACATTTTAGTCTTTATTTACACTTTCAGTTTCTCACACCAGAGAAACAGTGCGGTATCTAAACATGTGTGTCCGATTTATTTCACTTAAGAGTATGGTCATCCTTTGGTAATCAATGACTAAATTTATAATCATCTATGATTTCTTGGTATTATTCTATGAAACAAGAAATCTACCTACAATTTTTTAAACATACTGAAAAGTTTACATATACACTAAATGTAACATCTAATGAGTCTGCTAAATTTGGAGCTCATTTAAATACTCATTCACTTTCCTTTTGAAGTTACTCATGTTTTTGACACCACTGTTTACATTCATAGACTTTTAATAGGCTGTTGGTTCTAGACACAATATTTACAGTGTCTACTGGATATCCAGCTTGGCAACATATGTGATATTGTGCAAATCAATTAAATTGTTTTCTCATCCTTAAAATATTACTGAGTAGCATTTTTATAGGATTGTTTTCTGGTTTAAAAACTGCACTCAATAAAATGCTTAATTCAATGCCTAACATTCAGAGGGTATTTATTAAATTTAAATTAACAAAAATCTTGAATACTTTCAATGTGTGAGACATTACAGTATATATTAAAGGGAGGGAAAGACATGATTTATTTCTTCTAAGTGATACTTAAGCAATAAACAAATGGTTTAACTTTAATATGTTGAATATTTCAATACACAGACTAAATTCATCATTGTCTCAGTTTAATGATTATCTTATTCCAAGACACAAGAAAGTCCAATAGAAACAGTTATAGCTGCCATCGTAAATAAGAATTGAGGTCTGGAACATCCACCATTACTGGATCCCACGCAAGTGAATCATTTTCCCTTCCTCACTTCTGCTCATAAAGCTTACATTAGCAGAAGGTATCATAATGGAATGAACATGAGCACAGGGGTCCAAAGAACCACAATTCAAAATCTAATCTAGCTGTGCCACAGATTCTCAAGTGGTTAAAAAGTGTTTCAGGGTACCATTGCAGTGTGTGTGTGTGTGTGTGTGTGTGTGCGTGCGCACGCACATGTGTACACATGTGCTTATGTGTGTGAGAAAAGCAAGTTCAAAAACGCTGTATTTTCTACTCAACTTTGCTATAAACCTAGAATTTCTCTAGAAAATATAATGCAGTAAGTAAAAAAAGAAGTGATTTGGGTCATAGGCTCCTACACAAAAATGAAGCCAACATGAGGAGCTTTTTGTTCTGATTTGACCTCTACTTGGAAAGAAAATATTCTTTCATTATGCAATATTCATGTACCTAAAATTCTGTCATTAAACATGCCAATAAGAATTGTAATACAAATTAGGGGCTAGGGATTTAGCTCAGTGATTAGAGTGCTTGCCTTGCAAGCACAAGGGCCTGAGTTTGATCCCCGGCACCACAAAAAAAAAAAAAAAAAAAAAAAAAAAAAAAATTATACTTATTTTATCAAATTTTACCAATTAAATTCAGCAACATAAGCAATTCTAAACCAAACCACCTAAATTCTCAGCTTACTGTCTTTAACTTGATTACATACTGAAATATCCTTGCTCACAAAAATAAAAGTTGTGAATATACTTATTATTTTCTTAAAGAATGTCCTTAAATATATATTTTAAATAAGTGGACAGTTCAACTTTCAATAACATTAAATGATTGATCTTCATGCAAGACTCTACTTTGAAACCCTAGTCTTCCATCCCAGTCTTGGGTCTACCAGTTCCCAGCTGTGGTTATGTGATCCTTACCTATTTCAAACAGACTCCTGCACTGAAACCTTCTCTAAACCACACCCCCAGAACCTCCCACATAAACTATGTCTGCCTCTGTAAGATGTTATTAAGACTGTGTCACTGCAGTATTCACCTTTATTATAATAAACACAAATGTTACTTTACTATCAAGCTAATTAGTAGTGTTTCTAGGGAGCAAGTATTCTATACATTGAGGTTCTTATTGATAGTTTTTTCCTTTTCTATATTGCAAAGGAAGTTTGGAGAACTTTATAACGCTGAAGTATTTTTAATATTTAAAACTTTCTTCATAAGTGCAAAGTTATGAGTCAAATAATTTACAGTATAATGTCAATACTGACAATAAAAGTGTAACACCATGCTCCAAATAATATCTGACATATAAATGAATCAAATACATATAAATGATATTCATCAAAGCATGTTTTAAATTACAAAAACATTTTAATATTTAGAAATTTTAAATATTTTTTCTCCTTAACCTAATTTCATTCTACTTTCTCAACAAAATATGACCCATCCATAGGTAATATTTTCTCCTTTAAGCAATCGTTGCTATTTTGGGGGGTGCTGGGGATTGAACTCAGGGTCTAACATTTGCTAGGCAAGCACTCTACCACTTGAACTAAATTCCCAGCCCCACACTGCTATTATAATTGATTACAACTATAACAGATTGTGATGACTTTAAACATTAAAAATGCTACAAAATTGTATCAGAAATCAATTTCAATGTGGCATGAAGGACATTTTAGAAGCCAGTTTTATACTTACGGGTGAAAAAGGGCTTTATACTAGAATGAACAGTTGTCAGCATCAATATGTGTCCTGTTTTGTCTGGATACACATAAAGAATGTGAAATCTTGTTCACATAAATAAGTAGGTGAAAATCAGAGGCATTTTGTTACAGAAAAGCCTTTCAGTTCTTTAAAACATTTTGAGGTCTAAGCCAAAACCCACATAGTGATATTTAATCAAAAATTACTCTTTAAATATCCATCATCTCTCATTAAATCCATTTGCAATTTTGTTAAAGGCAAAGAATTGGAAACAACCTCATTTGCTGAAGGATTGAGACCCAGTGTTAAAGCTAGTCATTTCTCCATTTCTGGGAAGAACACCAAAAAAGGCTTTACCAAGACTTAGCAAGTAATTATTACTCTACCTATTATTTTTCACTTAGTGGTACTTTAACTCAAAATACCTAGGACAGTTGGAAAACAAAATATTAATTTCATTACAAACTTCCAAATATTTATGATAAAATGGCTTATTTTAATACGACTTAAATACATTCTAATTAAAACCTTTCTTCCACAGATTTAGCTTATTTTTAAATAAATGTTTACCATATAAGCTGGCTGGCAAAGCCAGGCCACACTGTTAAATCAATTACCAAAATCTCATGTTCACATCTGAGAAAAATTTTCATTTCATTGTTCAATTCTAATCTGTTGTATTTTATTAAAAAAAAGATAAAAAGCAGGCAGCTAGATAGAGGTGTAACATTAAGAGGAATTATGCTAAAAGTAAAATGTTAGAGATCCAGTACAACTTTTGTAAGTTAGAAAAATAAGATAACAGACATCATTTATTATTAATTTTATAATATCCCAATATAATATATAACCAGCATTAAAAGATATTTATGAGGTAAGGAATTCCTTCAGAGTTTGTTTGCACATGTATGTATTCCCTCAAACCCTGTAATTCACACTTGGGAATGATTAAATAAGAAACGCAAATAAAAATTAATGTATTAGTCAATTGGTCTCTGGTGAAAACGGTTTGCAAGAGAGCAGATTTAATACAGGCCATTTCTACATTACACTACTCACACATACAAGCCAAATACAGGAAGAGTACAAAACCTCTATCTATGCACTGGAGACCTGAGAGACCCAGTCAAGGGCTGGGAGCCCACAGTACTGTCCCATGTACATCCGTGTCTGCACTAAATGGCTGAAGAAACCTATACTGGAGCCAGGATAGGATGCTCACAGTAGGGATGAAGACCAGAGCTCCCCCAAAACGAACAGCAGCCATTCCTGACAACAGCAAGGGCCCAAGAGCCTTCTGCCATGAGTATAGCCGGGCTCCTTTCAGGAGAACCAGCCACAACAGGGCTTCTCCTGGAAAACAGCAGGAGCCATCTTCTGCTCCTGTTCTCCTTTACATTGTGTCAGCAGCAATCCTCAGGTGGATCCTCTATGCCCAGATCCACACCAACTCAGTCCAGCTGGGCCTTCCTGCTCGAGTTGACCACAACAATAAGTCCACCACAATCCACCTCTGGTCAACTTGATAACCAGACGCATTTCTTTAAACCATAGTCTCCAGGGGCAGATTTGTAAAGAATTAACATATCTTGGTCTATTCAGATTTACATTAACAATACAATTCTTATTGCATTCATTCCCACATCAGAAACAAATAATCAAAGGATTCTCGAAACTGATTACAAATAGGTGTCCATAATTTACAAATATACATGCAAATATACAACTCCATTCTGTCTCTCTTGCTTGTTCTAAAATAAATAATTTGTTTACAAAGTTCAATATACCAACACCATCCATCCACATTAAAAAATATGGCTCAAGTTTTAAAACTCCTTTGGTTTCCATTAACTTTAACAATAGAACATGGTAATACTAAGAAACACCCCAAAGGATCTCCTACAACCCAAATATACTCTTCCTTTCTGGTCAAAGACCTCAGCTCATTTTTCCATTGTCCTGTTTCTTCTCCACAACCACATTTTCCTCTGTTCATTCTTGCAATCCACAGCTCCCCTCTGACCACACGTTTCAAGTCACCTGCTGGCTGTTTACTCTTGATTTCCAATATAGATCCAGTGAAAAGCCCTCAAGAGTAACTATGCTGCCGTCCCAACACCAGACTGCACTAAAATTTTCCTGCCACCCAGGCAATATCTCCAAACACAAACAAAATGCAAATCAACCTCTGCCAAAACACAAATATACCGCCTGGGATCCAGCAGCCATCACAGTCTTTCTCCACAGAGGGCTCCCAAGCCTCATCCTGACTGCCAGCGTTTCCATCAGTTACTCTGGTTTTCCTGGCTCTGACCAGAGTCTCCCCTATAATAAATTTAGAGTGTTCCAGGGCTGCCTCTTCGGCCAGTCTCTCAAAACCTTTCCAGACTAATTCTAAAGGCTCTTAAGCCATATGGCCAGACAACATCATAGCAAGGACCCTACTTCTCTGGTAACAATTTTTGTATTAGTCATTTGGTCTCTAGAGTCAACCGTTTGCAAGAGAGCAGATTTAATACAGGACATTTGCATGTTGCAACATTCACACACACAAGCCAAAGGCAGGAAGTGTGCAGAACATCTATGTATGCACTAGAGACCTGAAAGACCCAGTCAACTGCTGGGACCCCACAGCACTGTCTCACATACATCCGTGTCTGCATTAAAAGACTAAAGAAATCTATACTGGAGTCAGAATATGACACTCACAGTAGAGACGAAGACCAGAGCTCCCCCGAAGCGAACAGCAGCCATGCTCCACCACAACAAGGCCCCAAGCACCCTCTGTGATGAGAACAGCTGAGTTCCCTTCAGGAGAACCAGCCACAGCAGAGCTCCTGGGAAACAGCCAGCCCCTATCTTCTGCTCCCGTTCTCCCTTATGTTGTGTCAGCGATAACCTTCAGGTGGATCTCCCACGCCCAGAACCACACCAACTCAGTTCAGCTGGGCATTTCTGCACAAGTCAACCACAATAATACGTCCACTACAGTAACTATCAATGCCAATATGTATTGTGATTGTACTTATCTATACTGTAATTGTAGCCAAATAAAAAATATATAACTTATTGAAAACTCAAGTCCAGAAGCCATAAATTTGTCTTGAGAGAAAGACAAATAAACATAAAATATTATATTAAACACAATAGAAGAAAATAAACTGCATTTTGACTATGATTGGAACAAAGAGTTCATGATATGATTTGATAAAATCAGTTTGTTTTTTAATAATCCATAATGAGTCTTGAAGAAATAACAGAAGTTTTGTCTTTATGCACTCTAACCATTGAGCTAAATCCCCAGCCCTATCTTTGGGGTCTCCAATATGATTTAATAATTTTTGTAGCCCTAGAAAATAGTTTAGTTTTAAGAAAAAGAATTAGCATTACTAATCTATTCTGCTTTGTAGCTGCTTTTATTTCTAGCTAATTACATCCCAGAGATGAGGGTGTAGAGTAGCTGAAGAATAGCTTATGTTTAACAACTTGAAGATGCCACATTTTTTTTATTCTCATGAGACTCTTCCTTCCAAGGGGGAAAAATGCGATATTTCCTTTGATGGGGAGGGTGGTAATGAGAAGGAGGAAGAAAAATTATTGAAATGAAAATTGGCATTATAGCCTATATACTACACTGACATGCATCTGAATTCACAATGTCTCAAAAGACAAAACATCCAATTTGTGAAATCATGCTTCACTTTCCAAAGGTAATTTTCCCAAGGAAGGTGATGGGCAGCAGCACTCAGGCCTCAGGCTTCCTTGATTAATCACTTAATGACATCTCCCCTTTGTGTCACAGAGGTGTTTACACATAAGGGCACGCACCACAGCAAGATGGGGGATCAAAGAAAAGGTATAGCTTAGTTTTTGTAATGCAGAAGTGCTAGTGTAAGGCCAGGAATATCTCAAGTGGAGTGATTATAAGAAAAGGAACAGAAGGGAGTTGCAGATCTGGAAATTGCTGTGTATCTCTTGGACATTGTCAGTTTGATGACCACCATGTTAAACCATGAATTTGAGGAATGGGAGAAAGTCAAGAAAATGGGAGGAAGAAGAGAAAAGAAGCAGGAAGAAAAGGGGCAGCTGTTTAACTTGGCAGGAGGCTGGAGTCTAGTGGAAAGCTGGACAGGCTGGAATCCATAATAAAATGATGACAAAGGGACTGATAATGTCACTGTGCCAGGCTTCATCCCCTGTGTAATGCCCTCCCTTCCCAGGTGCATGGGGCCTACTAACTGGCTTATAACAATACTGTCACTTCTCAGTTTAGATTTCACATAGATTTGGCTCTCTTACCTCACTCTGGGCACAGTGATCTGCCGTGACATGAGGTTGCTGTATGGAGAGACCTATAAGATATGCAAGCTGGAGTCTCTCTCCAATAACCAGCAAAAACCCACATCCTGCCAACAGCCATGAGAACAAGCTCAAAGCAACCCTTAGAGACAGGGCCACACCCTCAGTCTTTTTATTGACTATAACTTTTGAGATACTGAGTCCAAGGCTGCTTCTAAGTTGTATCTGGATTGCTGACCCCAGAAAGTATGAAATAATAAATGGTCACCATTGCGCTCTGCTACGTTTGGGAGTAATTTGGTTCTCAGTGACGGTTAATTTACAGATATGATAATCTAATATTCTATTTTATGTTTCTTGAGTGTCTAGTATGTAACTATAACCTATGACAATACAAAATATATATGTACAGTCCTTACTTAAGAATCAATGTCAGAAATTTCATGATTATGGCAAACCTATACTTTGGCAAACAAAATGAATTAAGAAAGCCATACTACCTGGTCAGCATCTAGTTTTCAATTACTTACCTTTCCCATTTCCGGTTCATGCCCATTTTACCTTCATGTCTGCTTCCATTTCCACCACTGCAGTCACAAGTACACACGTGGACAAAACGAAAAACATGCATACACATGCAAGAGAAATTATTTTGTTGCTAACCACATTTTACTATTGCTGTAGAATACAGGCTAAAGCATCTGAGATGACTCACACACTAGTTCAAATTTAGAAAAGTGTGACAAATTTGTGGTTGTTTTGTTTTTACTATTTTGCCACTATTTCACCTATGTTTGCATCTATGAAATGAAATTACACATCCGTAGTCTCAAGAATTTAGTCAGAATTAAAATGACTAGAGTAATAATAAAGTTGCTAAGAACTCTTAAACCTTATTTGCCCTCTGATTTCTCACTTTCTATGAAATTGTATTTCTTATTCATAGCAGAAGTTGACTTCTCGTGAGGTTTCAGCAAAATGTCAGAACCAACCTTGGAGATAGATGTTAGCATTATATCCTGGATAGAGATACTCAAAATGATTGCATTATTTACTTTAAGATTTCAAAATATCGTGAGGTTACATTCATAACACACTTACTATACAATTAAGAAAAGTTTCACTTATCCACATATTTGCACCCCTTACAACACTTTCCTTCAATTCCTTGTTCTAAAATTCTTAACTTTGTATCTTGTTCCTTTTGACATTTTTACAGCTCCGGTGGAGTCCACCACACATTCAAATGTACCATACTACATTTGGTACAATAAAGTTCTATTAATCTCCAAACCTTATTTCTATTTCAATAAAATATGTTTTTATGATGGGAGATTTCGTCTCTTGTGAAAGTGAATATTATGCACAGAATAAACCACCTCTCTCATGCTTGGTCTATCCACATGGAATAAGCTTGTGTAGCAGAATTTTTCCAACAAATGAAGAAGAGCCAGATTTTTCTCTGAACCAAGGCATCCGTTATACTGTGGAGTAAATCTGACTCTGTTTAAATAGTCTCAATGCTTTGTAAGATTAAACTTGGCTGACCATTTGTTTTCCAGGGTGATCATTAAAGGACAAAGCAGAATGTTAGAGCTGCAGCATTACTGGCAAGCTTAGCTTGTTTGCTTCTCTGTAAATGAGCAGCCGATGGAACTTCTGTGCTGATGACAGAGTTCCAAGCAGCCCATCTCTCACTGTCATGTCTGTCTGGCCACTCCACCCTATTTATCATCAATCCATCCTCTCCTCTTCATGTCCACTGCAGCTGCCTTACTTCAGGCTGCTATTTTTTTTTATTTCTTTTAAAGGTTTTTAAATACTTTCAAACTTTAAGTAGCCAGATCCCATTCCCTTTGACCAGAATGCCTAATGATTATTTTTACTACATTTTTCTTATTGTTCCTTCCTCTCAATCCTTTCCAAATCCCTCCTCAGACATACTGTATATGTCTACCCATGTGATGTATACACACGCACATTAGCACTTTTCAGAATCTTTTTAAACCAAGCTGTAGATTAGATGCCCCATTTTCCCCAAATACTCCAAACACTCTAGTGTGTATTGCCCTAAAAGTGGAACGCATTCTGGCGTCACTATGAGATAACCCCCCAAACCAGGATTTCCACAATGATATATCACCACCGCCCACTTTTCAGTCCCTATTCCAAATCTGCCTACTGTCCTCTCGGTACTAGATCAAAGGGCCTGAAAACCTTACCACCTCTACCACCCAGCATGATATCTACTTCCTTTCTCCTGGAATATGAACTGACAATATGATTGCTAATCAATGCAATGCATGAAACTCTGACCCTCTAATAAGAAATCTGATTTCCTGAGGCCATCGTGTTGGAAACATCAAACGTAAGCATTCCTTTGGTAGTCTCAATTGAACGCAGCCTTCTAATCCAGCCCACCAAAACTTCAGAAATGTGATCCAAGGCCTATAGCTCTTGTATATGGATACCAGAAGTATCTGCCTGCCAATGGTAAATACCATGTCAGACAAAAGAATTTTCCAATTAATCCTTATTCAAATTCTTGGCCTATATAATCATAAAACATACAATAGCTATTGCTTTGCGCCACTAAGCATACAATATCATTTTATCCTGAAAGAGATAATCAAAACACTTAGCACTATCTCATTTATCTTTCTATATCAATATCCTAGAAATATGTATTACGCTGAGATATCATGTATTAGAGACTTTTTGAATCTGGAACAATTCTTCAGTCTTCCTCTATGTTCTTTGTGTTCTTGAAAAATTTAAAGACATCTATAGGAGGGCGTTTGTCCTGGGTCCATCTCAAGAATCCTCATGACCAGCCTCCAGTTACACATTCTAAGCAGGAACACCACAGAAATAATCTTTTGCTCTTGGTAGTGCATCATATCAAGAATCACACCATATCGACCTGTCTCGGAACACATGATGTCAATTTTGATGGCCCAGACAGGTGGCGTCTATTAGCTTTCTCTGCCTTTAATTCATAAATTTCTCATTTGAAATCAGTATTCGGTGGGAAGGTATTCAAAGATTACAGACGTATCCTGCTTCTCACTGACCTTTACCCACCAGCCTTGGCATCCATGGACATTTGCAATTAAAACTTCCCCAGAGGCTGTCAAATGGTGATTCTCTAGTCTATACCCAACGTTTATTATTTGATCCTCTCAACTCTTTGTTTACTTATTAATTTACATCAGTACATATTCATAGATTTTCTTATTCAAGAAATGATAAACTGCTGGATGCCCCTCCATTTTTCCAGTGGGAATAAAAAGTAATACTTTTGTCCCTTTGGAACATCCCCACTATTTTTAATTTTTAGCATTTCTTTTTTTCTTTGTATAAGATGTTTAAGGCACTTCTTGGGCCTTCTTTATAATCACTCCTTTTTTTTTTTCTCACTTCTTTATGCCCACCTTATAATCACTCATTTTTCATTTAGCAAATATTTTAGAATTTGTGGTTCATAAAGTCTCCTTTAAAACTCTTCAATTGTGCTATCATAGCAATAAAGCAGTAAAAATAATATGCAAATGAATATATGTGGCTGTGTTCCAATAAAACTTTACTGAGAAGGGCTGAGGGTGTGGCTCAGTGGTAGCATACTTGCTTAGCATGTATAAGGCCCTGGATACCATTCCCAGCAAATATATGCATACATACCTCATTAACAAAAACAGATAGTGGGCTGAATCATGAGAAAAGAGCTAGAAATTCTTATCTGTAAAAATTAATAGAGGACTACTAAGACTAATAATACCTCAAGATCAATAATCCAAAGAAGAAAGGAAGTGTAAAAATGACATATTATGAGGAAAAAAATCAAAGTTCAAGTGAAACCTCGAGGCAAATGTGAAGTCTTGGCTCTCTGGAAATGCCCAAAAATGGAATCTATTTCCATTTGGAAGATACAGTAACTCCTGATGTATTGATGGAAATGGTCTCTCCGAAACACATGATCATTAGTTTATAATCATTTAGAAGTTAGAAACAAGTTGTAATTTTTGTTCCTTGTTATATATTCACATATAATTATTGTTAAACGTTTTAGCATCTAAGAAATTTGTAAAAGCTATTTATATTGAACACTCCATAAATTAGAGCAATTCATGTCAAATGTTAGCATATATTAAACACCATTAAAATATTTACCAAATGTGTTGAATCCATAGTGCCATCTCCAAAGACAGTGATTCCCTGAGTGCTTGCTGGAGCGTCCAAGTTATTTTCATGAGGATGTCCCCAGAAGTACACATGAGAAATTCTCCACTAAAGTAATAACATATATAACCATACTACAGTGTGTGTGTGTGTGTGTGTGTGTGTGATGTTTGTCCAAACAGCAAGGCACTTCTAGGAAGCAGAAAAAGCATCCTACTGACTACCAAGAATACTGACTACTCGAGAACCAAGCTTAGAAGTTTAAAAGCACTAGTTACTTTCTAGCACGGGATACGGCTCCCATGAAAGAATGTTCTGGGAAATTCTGTGTTTAGGGATTACAGATGAAGAAACTGCTCCCATTTTGGCTAATAGAAATTAAGGCATCGTATCAACCTGTCTTCTGGGTCATTCCAACTATGTTAGTTTCCTATTGCGGCTGTAACAAATGTCTGCAAACTTTAAGGCTTACAATATAAAACTATTATCTTATAGTCCTTGAGTTCAGAATCCAGAAATGTCTCACATAAGATGTTGGCAGGACTATGAAAATAATCAGTTTCTTTAGGACCTCGACCCTGGGGGCAGAGAGGAGTCTGTCCATCATTCTGGCTACCACACTACCAATCACAAGAAAATGGTGAGTCAGGAGAGGACAGCAAAATGATGATGTAAGAAAGTGAGACTGGATTCCTGAGAACATTCAGGCCCTGGGGACAGTCCACAGTGAAAAAAAAAAAAAAAAAAAAAAAAAAAACAGAGGGAAGAAAGAAATGTATCACATAAAGATGCAAACAGAATTTAGGGAATGTCACAGAGCAAAAGAGAAGAGCTCTTACCCGGAAAAAAAGGAGGTAAATCAGGGTGGGGTGCCACGGTTGCATCTCCTCTAAATGCACACGTTGAAATCCTACACACCTGTTTGTGAACGGGCTTTCCTCAGCGCAGTCAGGTTAAATGAGAGCATGGGACAGAGTACCGTTGTGATAGTACTCGTCTGTTCTCTAGAAGATACACTGGAGAGCTCCTGCCCCGGCACCCCCTTCCCCTGTGCGCCTACCAAGGAAACACCACGGAGGCTGTCAGCTGCTGGCCAGGAAGAGCATCCTCACCTGATAACTGAATCGGTCGGAACCTTGATTTCAGACTTCTAGTCTTCTAGCCAGATTTTTGTGGTTTAAACCACCTAGCCTACAGCTCTGTGTTATGTTAGCTCAAATAGACTAATATAAAGGGAGAAGGAACAAAGAGAGAGTATGAAGGATTAAGAGTCTAAGCAAAAAACTTGGTTTATATAGGTGATTTATAGATCCGACCTTTGGTAAATACATTCCCATGATTAAGCTACTTTGCCGAGCCTAATTCCTATGCAGTAAGTAAATTTATTCTTATTTACAAATTTTTGGAGATGTACTAAGGAAACATTTTCTGTGTTAATAGAGTAATAGTTTTCTATCCATTGTAACAAAATTTACTTGGAAAATAAATTGTGACTATTTACTATGTGTGGTTATCTTTACAGGTTTCTAATATATAATATACAAATATGAATCATACTAATCAATATATTTCTATGCATTCATTTTATAGGTAACAACTGGAATGCATTTATTTGATGAGATTATAACTTACTTGAATTTTCAAGAAATTGAAGCATTCCTAAAGAATAAAAAATTCCATTTCTCTTCACACTTTTAATATTCATGAGTCAATCATTTTCTTGCTTGAATAAATTTGTTTTCAAAACTAAGTTTTTAATATTCAGAACACATCTCACAGTATGCGAAGTCATAGAATCTTAACTTCAGAATCAGAAAATAACTTAAAATATTCTATTTTCCTAAACCTTCTATTTATTACTGAAGAAATTGGATTCATTAAAAAAAAAAAAAGGACAAAAGGAGAGCTACATAGCCTTGTAATTCCCGCTTTGCTCCAGTTTGCTCTCCTCTATGATTCTGTTTCATTCTATGGGATGCAGTAGCCAGACAGAAAACACGGGAAAATCGTAGAAGAGAAGAGCAAGTTTTATGGGCTAACGGAAACTTTGAACCAGAACCAGTATCATCTTAAAGGCACTGGTGACTCTAGCAAGATGAGTTCGAACATGTCAAAACTGCATCGTGGAAAGTACATAAAAGCTGTCTAGAGACATTATCCATACACTGAGCACCCTGTTTATACAGCACATAGTTAAGCTTGCCCCGAAATTACAGTGATGTCCTAACAGGACAATGCTCAGCAGCACAATGTCCAAACCAATGAAATGAGCACAAACTATTGAAGTATTCCTGTTATACCTTCGGACATTCAGTATCGTGGAAGATTTTACTAGTCAGATAATTCCTCCTACATCCAATTTCAGAAGAGGAGATCCTGAAATGCTAGACTACAAGACAAACTGATTAGTGTGATTTTTCCCATTTTTTTTAGTCTCTTTGAGGAGTACAGCTCAGAACACCGGCGATTCAGAAAAAATGAGAATAAGGTCAATAATTCAGACTGATCATGTCCTTTGTGCCAAAGTGAAAGTCTTTACACACACAACATGAACATTTTTGGTTTTTTAACATTTTTAAATTTTTATTTTTATTTTTATTGATGTATTTATTTATTTTTTGTGGTGCCGGGGATCGAACTCAGGCCCTTGTGCTTGCAAGGCAAGCACTCTAATCACTGAGCTAAATCCCCAGCCCCCATTAAATTTTTATTAGTACATTTTTACAGAACATAATGATTGCATTCATCCTGGGAAGTTGGTACATGCACATATCTTAATTATTTTTCTTTCTCTCCCTCCCTTTCTCTCCCTTCCATTTCTGCGAGAGAGTTGAGTATGGATTTGTCACTTCCCCTGATGTACAAAACGATATCCCCAAATGCAGTCGCACGGCTGCAGCAATCAGAGGTTTCTGACGCTGCCACATTCACAGCAAGTGAGCTTTGTCATTTCTGGCCTTGCTGCTGAATTTGGCTACTACAGTAATTTACTCTGTCAAATCAGGCCTACATACCATTCTCTTCTAATTGTACTAGTCAAGTCAACTAAACTAAGCAGACCGTTTGCCAGTGTGGATACCTCCCAGGGAACGCTGTACCCTGCCCAATTTTCCCCCTCATTTACTGCTCCTCTTGTCACTTATTATTTTAACCAGGTAAAAGGTAGTAAAATAGTAACCTAAACTTATATAATCACTTCATTGTTACCATTAGTAAAACTGCTAGAGAAATTTTATAATGGAAATAGAGGAGCCCACGCCTAAATTGATGAATTAAAAAAAAAAAGATTAATGCAAAATTGAGAGGGGGAAAAAGTGGGACTCGCTATAATCTTGGAATTCATTCAGGACTTTAAATTAAGTAAACTAAATGTGTATTGAGTTTAATGGTCTAATGATCTATAAATATCTAAGAATGTGAATATCCAAAGCAATATATAATCATTTAAATAATATAATTAGCTATTTCCTAATCAGGAGTGATGAACTAAAATACATTAAAGAAACCTTAGGCACAGAGCAAGTAGAACTCTCCATCCTATTGAAAGAATCTCATAGGATATATTTATCTGCTGCTAATGCTCGAATACAAGCCCGAGGAAGCCATGTGAGGCTGAGGCAAGACAGCCTCACACTCCTCATATTCCATGCCTAATATCTCCCATTTGCCACCTGAGCTCAGGGTGGTCCAGCCTCATAAATGCAAACTATTCTCCTGAGAGAATACAGCACCTTGGCATGAAACTACTATAGCTACTTCTAAGTACAAAAACCTAAAATGTTGGTCCTAATTCTGTTTTGACAGAATGCAGAGTCTCTGCTGCTTTGTTTTCCCTACAACAGCAACAAACAAAAAAAATGCTACCAAATGCTATTTTTAGGACACGATCCACAATAGCAATCACAAATGCTACCTCATAAAAGTCAGTCCGCTATGCACAAAAAAAAAGAATCATCAAGATGGTGAGTGCCGCATGAGAAGACCACAGAGAAGTTGTGAAGGGAGATAGTGTAGGAGTTGGGAGGTTCCGGAAGAGCTCCACAGGGCCGAGGACAGTGTGGCAGGTCAAGGGAAGGCTAGAAATTAGGTTATTCCAGTAATAAAATTCAAGAGTGAGCTTCATACAATGGAAAGGTGCCATACAAAGATTTAGAAGCCTGCCTGGTAGAAAACAAATAAATCCAGCCTGTCTGTAGAAGAGTGAGAATTTGAGAGGCAAAAGGCAAAATAATTTTCACATGCAGGATTTGAGGTGTGTTTTTCACCCACATTTCCCAGCCTTACTTTCCCTGTGAATAAGTAAAAACATTAATTCCCCTGTATTACTGCCAGGGTGGTAGGATCGGAAAAACTGCAAGACCTAAGCGATAGAGAGGGCCTTATTTCTGAGGAAATAAGTGCACTCCTGGCTTAGAGAGCAACAGCTGGGAAACATTTCTAGGCCACGGAAGCAAAGGACTCAGCACAAAGAATGAAAACTTGAGTCATTTGGGGGAGAACGGGTACACCTTGAGATCATAACATTACGTGAAATACAGAAGCTTAAATATCACATGGTTTCTCTTACATGAGAAACACAAAATAGAAGATAGATACAAGGAAATAAGGAGATAGATCTTTTGCGAGCGGGAATGGTACCAAGAGATGGAGGTGAGGGAGGGAGTGTAGAAGGGGATGAAAAAGGAATTGAGATGTGCTACGTACATGGACCGGCTCCGCACAAGGAATGCAATCATTATGTACTGTATCTATGTGCCAATAAAAGAATTAAAACTGAAAAAATAAAATAAAAATGACTTGATCCATAAATAGACAATAGCAGTGTACATAAGCGTAAAAATACTCATATTATATTTCACTTAATCAGGAAAGAGTGGTGTAGGTAAAGCAGTGTTTGGAAAATTTCATCTGGATAAGGCTTACGAAATCTGTAAGAAGGAAAAATGGAAGCAGGAGATGCATTAGGAGATTATCACTTGAAATAAAGTAAAAGACTGAAGAATGAAAAGAAAATGTTGGTATGCTTGAAAGAAATTAAGAATTACAAAGTTACCTTTAGAACCAGAGCACAATTTAGGAGAATAGATTTAATGTCGACCCCCCAAGGACAGAATTAGTAAAGAGACCTCCTGCTTAGAGTCCCCTGGATCCTAAAGATAATGAAATTCCAAGCCTTTGGGTTCAGAAGCAAGTTCTGTATCTTCAGTTCTGAAAAGAGGAGGAAGCAGAGAGCAGACAATAAGTAAATCATATACAGCCATGGTTCTCAAAGCTACTCCATCTGCTTCGGCTGGGGACTGCTAATCTCTAAATCGCTGGGCTTTATCCTGCACCAAATCACTCACTCTGGAGGTGGGTGGAATTCTGTCATCTGTACCTAGTAAGCACCCAGACAATCCCGATGCATCCTAGATTTGAGAGCTACGGGTCTCGCGTTGTAAACCCGACGGAATAACTAGTTTCAGCTGGAGATGTGTGACAATTTCATAAGACAGGAGGCCTAGGTAATAGTCACGATTTGAGCGCCCTTGGGTGACTGAATATCTGTTTGCACATATGCCTTAACAATGCAAGAGAAATTGATTACAAAAATCAAAATCGAGAATATTTTACAAGCCCAAATCAAGCTGAAAACTTGATTTTTTTTTTTCCTCTCACTTTAGGATTAACATTGCCAGTTCCTTGTTCTAACTATACAATCTGCTGCATTAAAACAAAAGAGTTTCTGTAATAGATAAAAGAAATATATTTGATAAAACTTTTCTCTATCATAACATGTAACAATAATTTACTAGATTTCACTGAAGAATATGCTCTTGTATCATTTTTATGATTTTTTTATACTTAAAATTGTCCCACCTGGCTTTTAGAACAGGATTAGCCAACTCTTTCTAAACCTCCTTGATGAATACAATAAGAATAAAATATGAAAATAAAATTCGTATAGTACCTATGAATCTTCACCCTAAGATGACCACTATTAAATACTAAATATATGATTTTGTTTTGAAATGTAGGTAGTCTCCCCATTGAATCCCAGCGTATCCAAAAATGGAGGCGGGAGCTAAAGTTGCTAAAGCTTTGATCTCTTATTTATTTCGCTCAGTTTCAAAATCAGTCTAGTTATAAAAGTTATAGACATACCACATCATGCTTTACTTCTGTACCATTACTTTATTTTTATATAGAACTCAGGAATCGTATCAAAGGAAATATTTTAAATCATTCCAGACTCTACATTAGAATGATGCAGCTTTTATGTATTTTTGAAATTTTCTATCCTATAACTATCAAAGTTTTATTAAAGTTGGCAATCTTAAAAAATAAGGGCCAGTTACTAAATAGGGCCAAATTCCAAAGATACATATGAAAAGGTTTCCTCTTCTGTTCTGATCTAATTGTTTGGTTTATCAGGATCCTGCAAAATCAGCCAAGGAAAACATTTGCAAGCTTTTTGATGAGGAACAGAAATATGCAGAAAAACTTTTGTATTACCCTTTCAGTACTAAGGGAATTCTACTTGTTGTCAGTTCAGTCATTTATGCCATAAACTTGGATTTTTACCCTTTATAAAGAAGATGGGAAATAATCCTTGCCATTATACAACGTGTCCCCATGTACAAATGTAGTCACCAAAACTCAAAGGAGAGAGATTTCAAAATGTGTATAATCACAGGAAACAGAGTTAAAGTTACTTTTATATCCAGGACTTTATCACTTTGATTCAGTTTAATCATAAATTTGTTACACATATATAATGAAAAGGAGAAAGATTTCAAAAATTGTCTTTATGTAGCACACAGCCATATTGAGTCACCAGTTCTTGCTACTAGCAGGCTAAGGAACAGCCATATTTTCATTTGAAACCATTCCAAAATTAAAGTTGTAATACCGGCAAAATTTTCATATACTCATTTTTGTGAAATTTATTTTTCCCATATTCTTATCTGGAAGGAAAGATATAAAGTCTTGAAATGAATTGACTACATTTAAAATTTAATCCTTTCTCATTCTTTTTCCCCTTCCAAAAGAGGAGGGAAGAGCTCGAATAAATGAATTTCATAAATTAGAAGTATGCATATATATGTGAGTCAGGGCATTTCCATACAATTCAAATACAAAAGAATGCCAGATATTGCAATTCCAAAAACAGGCTATTCTACGTAAGCATTTGAATATTCGTACAAATGTTATGAGAGTAGATTTGTGGCAACTTTTCTGTAGGAAAAATCAGAACTGTAAAACCTCATATTTGATATGAGAATTGGCCATTCATACCTATATGTATAAATGAGTAGAGATTATTTCTATTTTTGTATTTTCAAAAATAAATACTGTATGCATAACATAAAATGATGTGTATGAGATAAAATGATATGTAAATATATAGGTAACAGCCTAAAAGGATGTTAGTAATGCAAGAATTATAATATGAATAATTAATATTATTAATTACTAAATGCCAGGTGATCTGCTATGTATTTTTCGTAGATTATCTCCATCCTCATAGCAACATTGTGACCATGAGTGAAAATTTCACAAATACGGAAACTGGAGAGTTTTAGCAATATTACATTGGAAAATGGAAATGAGAGTGACTGACCAGGTTAATATTTTTAAACCATGAGTTTGTTAGTTAATTACAAATTAATAAATTCATACCAAAATAATCATAGCACAAGACAGATTGTGTTAAATAATATATGCCCATAATGTGATAATAAAATTGCAGTGAAGGGAGAGATTAATTCTGTCTTGGTAAGAAAATTATTTATAAAGAAGTAGCATTTGAGATAGGACTGGAAGTGGGTGGGATTTCAAAAGTAAGAGATGGGAGGAAACTACTCAAGAGAAAGAGTCACAAAAGGTGATCAGGGGCATACTTTGAACATAAGATGAATCCAGAAAATAGCAAAGAACAGGTTACATGATTTAAAGATGTTTTAACAGAATAATGAGACACATAAGACTAGAGAAATAGAAGCCTGAAACTATACACAAAAAATCAAAATATATATCAATATAATATACAATATGGTATATGTAATATCACACACACACACATACACACACACACGAGTCTAATATAGAGACATTTCCTCTCTCCAAACCTCTGCAAATGCTCTTCTGTCTACGAAAAAGAAAATAAGTGAGTCTTGACAAATGTAAGCCACATGTAACTACCATTCCATTCAAAATATGGAAAATTTACTTGACGATAGAAAACACTCTCTTCTGCTTGAGACAATCAACTTACTACCCTTCCTTATCCTACACCAAAACTGTTTTGAATAATATTACTCTAAAATAGTTTTTCCTGCTCTACAAATTCTTATGAATAAAATCATACAGCAGACATTGGCTTGTGGGCCAAATCCAGCTCAGCACCTATTTTCGTAAATAATACTTTCTTATAACACAGCGAAACTTTCCTGCACCTGCCTGTGTCTGATTTCATGGTAGGCAGCGTTGTCAAGTAGTGAAAGATCATACAGCTCAGAAAACCTTAAATATTTACAGTATTTACAGAAAGTTTGCCTCATCATATACAATGTATTCTTTGTGTCTACCTTCCCCCAGCACAGTTTATAGATTGATTGCATATATGTTGTTGCATATTCTGGAACACATATATGGAGTCTGGCACATATCTTGTTTAATAAAAGCCTAACATTCTGTATCATTTTATTTTATTGGAAGTGATACTATATTTTTATTTGATCTTCATTTCTTATTGGTAGTGTATAAAATACTATATAATTACAAATATAAATGTATGCCTATAAAATGACCCTTTATTCTATGGATTTACTAAGTTGACTTTAAATAGTATAAGCTCCCCGTCATGCTCTACATAGCTCAACTTCAGAGAGATTGTCTGTCTACATAAAGTTTTAATTCTTTTAATTTTATGTGTCTGGTCCCTGGCTTTTACGCAATGGCAAGAGCCCTCAGTAGAAAATATTCTGCATTTCATCTATTCAATATTACATTAGGTGAAGAACATTTGTAGATGTTCTTTCTTTTTTTAATTTTTTTATTATTTTTACCAAGAACATGTATTGGTACATTGTATACATAATGATCATAACCAACATGGTTATTTTGTACCTGTACATGATACATCTTGGTTTCCCCCCTTCCCCCTTCCCCTCCCCTCCCTTCCATTCACCCACCCCTCCCTATTTGCAACAAGCGTAGCTACACTTTACCATTTTTTGCCCTTTCATCTTACTTTTCTTTTAACCTTCTTTATTCCCCTTTTCCCTATCTTGTTCTCTTTTGAATACTATCTCTCTTTTTTTTAAACATAATATCTATTCAACCCCTTTGTCCTTATTTACACTTATGGTTTCTTGTTCTTGATCAAATAAATTACCTTTTACTTCTAGTCCACTGAATTTCTATCATAAATAGATATGAAATTTTGCCACTTATATGAGATGGTTATATGGATTTTCTCTTTTATGTTGTTAAAGTAATTAGTTACATTGTCTGAATTTTTACAATTAAATTAACCTTACATTTGTGGAGTTAAATTGGTTGTAGATATTCTTATGTTCTGTTAATTTGATTTTTCAAGATTTTTCTTCTGCTACATTCTTGAGGAATATTGTCTATAATTTTCTTGGAATGTCTTTATCACATTTTTTGGAATATGTTTTAACTTCTACAAATAAATTGAAAAACATTCCCTACTCTCTCTTTTCTAAAATAGTTTATGTAAGACTGTTATATTTTTAAATGTTTGATAAAATTCACTGGTGAAGCTACCTGAACTGGTGTGTTCTACATAGGACAAATTTGTTTAATAAAACTCTAATTTCTTTAATATATTTAAGGATATTTTAGTATTCTATTTTATAGTAATCAGGCTTAGTAACCTGTGTTATACAAAGAATGTGTCTATTTCATCTATAGTCTCAAATTGTTTATATTCTCTTACCTCTTAATTATTTGTGTAAGTAGTAGTAATGTTCCCTCTATTCTGTCACAGTCCTTTTTTTCTTGATTAGTTTTGTTATGAATTTATCGATTTTATTAATACGTTTCAACAAATTTTTACTTTATAAATGTCTGGGATTTCTATTTTATTGATTCTTGTTCTTATTTTCATGTACTTATTCACTTATACTGTTTAATTTACTAGTTTCTCTATCTTCCAAGTGAACCTATAAGTACTTAACTTTTTTTTTTAACCAAGAACATGTATTGGTACATTGTACATATAATGATCACATTCATCACACTTATTTTGTACCTGTACATGGTGCATCTTGGTTTTCCCCCTTCTTCCCCACCCCTCCCCTCTGTTCCCTCCATCTCTATTTACAGCAGGTTTATTCACATTTCTCCATAATTTCCTTTTCCTCTTTGTTTCCTTTTTTCCCTTCCTGCTTTTCCCCCTTCTCTCTTTCTAGTACTCCTCTCCTTTGTATATTATCTTCCTTTTATATGATATCTATTACACCTCTTTGTCCTTCTTTACAGTTATGGTTTCTCATATCAGAGAAACAATTCAATGTGTACTCATGAGTGTCTGATTTATTGCACTTAATAGTATGTTCTCAACAGCCATTTACATACAAATGACTCTAGTTTATCCTTTTTTATGGTGGTGTAGTACTCCATTGTGTAGAAAAACCACATTTTCTTTAGCCATTCATTGGTTGTTGGGCATTTAGGCTGTTCCAAGACTTAGCTATTACAAATTGTGTTGCTATAAACATGGTTGTGCACACATCCCTGTGGTATGATGACTTTAATTCTTCTGAGAAGATCTCCAGTAGGGGAATAGCTGGGTCAAATGGAACCTCTTGTAGTTTTTTGAGGAATCTGCATATTGATTTCCACAGTGGCTGGACCAGCCTACATTCCCACCAACAGTGGAGGAGGGTTCCTTTTTCCCCACAGCCCCACCAGCATTTGTTATTGGTTGATTTTTTTCATAAACACAGTTCTTTCTGGAGTAAGAGGGAATCTTAATGTTGTTTTGATTTGCATCTCTCAAATGACTAGTGATGTTGAACACTTTTTTATATATTTATCTGCCATTTTTATTTCTTCATCCGAGAAATGTTTATTCATTTCAGTTGCCCATTTTTGGATTGGGTCTTTAAATTTGGGAGGTTTGATTTTTTTGAGTTCTTTGTATATTCTAGATGTTAGACCTTTGTCTGATGGATAGTTAGCAAAAATTTTTTCCCAGTCTGTGGGTTTTCACCCTGGTCTATTGGTGATTTCTTTTGCTGTGCAAAAGCTTTTTAATAGCATGTGGCCCCAAGCACTGATTCTTTGTATTGTTTCCCGTGCAGTCTGGGTTCTGTTCATAAAGTTTTTTCCTACCCCTGTGTCTTCAAGGGTTCTTCCTATTCTAATCTCCAGTAAATGTAGTGTTTCTGTTTTAATGTTTAGATCCTTGACCCACTTCAATTTTTGTTTAGTACATGGTGAGAGACATGACTTGACTTTAAATTCTTCTGATTTTCCAATAAAGGAGCTGAAAGTTTAAAAAAAAAATCCCTCATTTGAATAATTTCTTCCCTTTTCCAATATAATACATTTTAGTCCTTATTTACACTTTCAGTTTCTCACACCAGAGAAACAATGAGGTATTTAAACATGTGTATCATTTAAGAGTATGGTCTCAAAATGTTCAAATGGGAAGGGGAACAAGAGAGGGGGAGGGGGAAAGGAAGGAAGGGACAAGAAAGAAAAGAATAGAAAGAAAAGAAAGGAAACAAAGCTTCTAAATAAGGAAGTGAAGAGGGGCTGAAGGGAGGGGAAGGGAACGGGAAAAAAGGAAGCAGCAGTATATGTCATATACAGGTACGAATTCCTTATGATGTATGTTATCACTATGTATATCTAAAATGTACCACTAAAATAATTTTTTTAAATCCCTCGAAGCACCATTAGTTCATCTCACAAAATTTCATTTTTAATTTTCACAAAGTTTGAAATAGTTCTATACAGTAATAGCCCTGGTGATTTCTGCTTCGATGAATGGATTAGTTAGAAGTATATTTTGTCTTCAAATATTTGGAGGTTTTCTATAAATTTAAGGTTGTAATCTCTAATTTGTTTCATTGTGGTAAAAATAAAAAAAAGGTACTCTAAAACTTGTCAGTACTTAGTGTTCTAGACTCAGGGGCTTGGAAGATGATGGGCTGGTGGGGCACTGTAGCCGAATGTGATTATTAGGCAGCAGCTTCTCCCTTCTCTGTCTGCTTCTCCACTGCCCTGATATAAGCAGCTTCTCCTCCGCCGGCTCTTTCTGCCTCCGAATCAGGCGACCAGGGACTGTAACCGTGAGCCAGAATAAACCTCTCTCTTTTAAACTGCAGGAGTCAGGCATTGTGTCCCAAGCAATGCCGAAAGTGCGTGGGACATTTTAACATCTATTCAGAGTTATTTTATTATCTAGCGTGTGTGTGTTGGTGAATGTTTACTGTATACTACAAAAGCAAGGTTATGCTGTCATTGTTGGTAGCCTTTTTTAACTGTCAATTTGGTCATCGTGGTTGATAGCACTGTTCAGATCTCTTCTCCAAATATGCATTTTGGGTTGTCCACTCAGTTACTGAAAGAAGGTCAGTGAATTTTCCAACTAACGTTTGCAAAGTGTTTTCTATTTTTCATTAGTCCTGTATGGATCTGTTTGAGGTATTTTGTAGCTCTGTTATTAGGTTCACATACTGTACATTTCAAAATTTGGGGTTTTCCTGATGAATTGCCATGAACCTAGAGTTTTATCAAGAACTTGAAACATTGTTTGACACCTCAGCCACAGTCAGGTTTGAATCCAGGCGGATTCTGCTTTTGGATATACAGACTCTCAAAAACTCTTGGTCTATTATCTGTCTGGTTTTATTAAAGTCCACATACCAAGAGGTGTAGTTACAATCCTTTGTGAAATATGCATCTCTCAACTTCATTATGGCTACTTTATTTGGGTTTTCTTGGGACAATTCTCTTTTCCTAAGCAATTTTGTTCAACACAAAAATATTTCTGGAGGGAGCTCAAATTAATCTCACCAAAGATTTAAATGATATAGTAAAGATGGTTTTCCTTTTGCTCCAGTCATTTTAACCTCAATATTAATCAGATGGTGTAGTTTATACAATTTGTTAATATTTTCTTTTAAACAAGGAGAAAAGATATCCCATTTCCCATTATGTAAGTCTCAAAGATTTTCTATTTTGTTTCTCATCTTTTTAAAAAAAAAGATAAATTATTTTATAAGTTCATTTCTTTCTCATAGAACCATATTAGATGTAGCTGATAACACTACTTCATGCTAGCAACATTTTTTCCATAAAACATTTTCACTTAAATCCTCCATTTGCTGTCATTATGTCTCTTCCAAGTTATCTACTAGGGCTTCTTGAATAAAATATCTCAAATATTGAAAACAAGTTTACTCTTTCTCCAGATTCCTTTCCTCCTTATCAACAACTTCTGGCTCTTCTCCAAAGTCAAAATGACCATGAAAGATAAATGTTTCGAACAGATTCAGGACATTGAGGCAACGATGACAGTGCAAGTAAATATATTCATGAAAGAGGACTTCCAGAACCGCTTCAGAAAGGGGCAGGAATGACGGGATAGGTGTGTTTGAGGTGGGGATGGGGAGTGTTCTAAGGAGGACTAATCGCAATGTGTCTTTTACTCTAGTAATTTTTTAAGTTAAACATATTCAATCAGGCCTTGTACTTTTTTCCTTTGGTTTGGACAACCCATCACTTCCAATATCCACTTCATTATTAGGCAAAAATGCTTCACTAACAATCTCAAGATCGCGGTGGCGTACTACATCATATATAGTATATCTATATATACTATATCGCGGTGCTTTGTGTTTATAATAACTGCTGATTGACTGAGGCTTCTTCCATCTGTAGTTTCATTCCATGTGCTCATCATTTTGATCCGGGTTAAAGGAGGAGTCCCAACACAGCACACGCCCCCTGAGAAGTATGGCCTATGTACTCGATTAGCCTGAGACCTCGCTCCTAAAATCCACCTCGCCCAAAGCTCCATGTAACAGGTGGCCAGAAGAGGATTTGGTGGATGTAAAACCATGGCCTTTATTCTCTGAAATTTGTGAAACTAAGATGCCATGATGAAGAGAGGGAGAAGTGCACTCTAGCTTCCTCTTGCTTTTGTTTGCTCTACACGTAGTTATTCTTCCTGGATGCTGACCAGTAGGAGCCTGCCGATCACCACCAGATGTCTGCTTATGGATGCACATGACAAAAGACCACCCCGCAAGCTTCCCCTTCTGTGACAAGATGTGCTTGTCTTCCCAAATTGACTGCTGACATTTTTCTAATCCTCAATATCTCCTTCTGGACCTTCAATACTTCTCTCCTTTCACGTTTCTGTAAATTTTTATTCTTTAATTTCCCATCCTGATAGCAACTCTCTCCTTTATGAATCCTGGCAGACACACCCACTCTCTGGCAGACAGAAGGAGAACATTTAAAGTTATTACTTGAGTGTGGCATAAATTATCAGTCTTCACATTCCACTGGCATCAGCCAAAACATCATGTGACCAAAGCGAACATTTGGTAGGGTGGAAAAGCATTCTTTTATATGAATAGGAATATGCAAGTATCTTTCAAAATAAGATGATCTACCACCCTTCCCTGTCCCTGAAGCAATCACTAGGTTTTCCCTTCAGAACCCTCATAAATGTTGAGGATGGACACAGCCCACGTGCACGACTGAGCAGAAAAGAATGAATCCAAGACGCAAAGCAAGAAGGATAACGCCTGAGGAGCAGCACCGCGAAAGGTTCACTGTGATTCATTTCTAACAAATAGAAGAGTTATTCAGTTCACAGTGAATGTTCAGGTGTCCTTAAATGACCTCTTCTTATTTAACTTTAAGATTTAGAATTAAAGGCTGACTCACCTTAAGGATAAGTACTCGAGCTAAATATCAAAAGTAACGATAGCTATACTTTTGTCCAAACTTGGACACATAAATACACCATAGAATAGCACTTTTCATGATGGAGAAGGTCATTCTTGGTCTGCAGGGCACCCCTGTATTTCTATAGCTTTTGCTTTTGTTTTTAAATGAATTTAAGGAAAATTGCTTCTTAAAAGGAGAAAAATGTCACATCATCTCTGTGTAAGAAGTCCTCACTTCTGAGTAGATAAAATCGAACTTCTGAAATAGTAATAGTGAAGGATCTTCTAACTCTTTTATTTTACTAACACACAAACCACACTAAGCATCCTCAAGAACAAACCAACCAACCTAATTCAGGTGACAGAGAAGCCACATCTACAGAATTGTCATGTTCCTTTCCATTTTAATTCCCTTCGCAGAAAGCTAAACTTTCAATGAAGATATCAACACCAAGGCAGAGCCAACAACACCCCCAGCCTACTACAGCCTTACATTTCAGGCTCTCACAGATATTTTCAGTATCAGGTCCATATTGCTAAATACGCTCTACTGTACCTGTGCCCATGGAAACAGACTTAATATTACAGAATAGGATCATAAATTTGCTCCCTGATGGATAGAAAAAAGAAAGAAAGGAAGGGAAGGAAAGAGGAGGGGAAGGAAGAGAAGGAAGGAGGGGAAGGCAGAGAAAGGAAGATATAGGAAGGGATAGAAAGGAACGGAAGAGGGAGAGGGAGAGAGAAAGGAGAGGGAAGGGGAAGAGAAAAGGGAAGGAAAGAAGGAAGGTCAAATCCACTTTGGCATGTAAAGCAAATGTTAACTGGGCATGATGGTGTACACTTGAGGCAGGAGGACTGCAAGTTGGAGCCTCGCCTGGATGATTTAGCAAGACACCATCTCAAAATAAGAAGTAAAAAGGACTGAGCCTGTAGCTCATTATGAAGGCCCTGCTCTCAGTCCCCAGCACGCGCGCACGCACACACACACACACACACACACACACCCCCAAAAAATATCATGTGTCAAGGACAAAGAAAGTATAGAAAACACTCAGAAATTATCTTTTATTTAACATTGTGTTTCATCGAAAAGAAAAAATCTAGTTTGAAAGCTAGAAATGATCTGTTGCTTGGAAATTGAATGAGAAAATAATGCAAAGTGATGTCAGCTACTGCAAGCTGGAAGCTATTTTCAGGACCAGTCATTCAACTTTTTACTGAGTAGTTGCTTGTAAAGAAAACCACACTTCATGTGGTAAGCCTCTTCTAGACTATTTCATCAGCTTCCTGGTGCTGCCTCTCTTCTTTTAATCCTGAATTCAAACCTGAATCCCGAAATAAGGATAATAATTGTCCTTATTTAACAAAATAACATGAAAATCCCTTTACCTGGCCCTCCAGGCTTCCCAGAGTCTGACTTCAAGCCCACTTAGTAACTTCAGACAAGTCAGGCTTACTGGATCTCATGTGCAAGTCACATCACTCCGACCATTTGTCTGTGTGCATTGCTTGTCCGTTTCTGCCTGCCACATTTTGATCATTTTTCTCTTTGAAGTAAAAATTCTGATCCATCCTCACAATTTAAAATCGTGCCTATTCTTCAGGTCATGCCTAAAATCCATTTTGAAGCCTTCCTCCCCCACCCTAGTTGTTAACCGCCCATCTTACACCTCCTTATTTCTAACCTCATAAACATGAAGCCCACTGGTTTAAGTTGTCTTTATTTCTTAGACTGTCTTTTCCTTCATCACAGAAATCTACAAGCCAACATAAGGAATTTGGAAAACACTGACTTACACACAGTCAGTGCTCGGTAAGTATCACCAAAAGTAACTATCAATCCAGAGGTTGAAAATTTTATATGTACACTTTTCAATCTAAATGTTTCCAAATGAAAATAAGTGTATAAAATCCAGATAGATCTTAAACTGAAAAAAAAAAAGTTCTAGAAAATCTCAGTGTTGCTTTGGAGTGAATGGAACACTCATACTCGATTTGGAACAATTCCATCTGGCAAGGCAGAAAGGCTTGATCTTTAGCATCGTTCTCGTAGAGAGGAGAAAGTGCATATGCACAGAGGCTGTCTGGCTAATGTAAATTCCGGAGATTGTGCTCATAACAGAGCTGAGAGTTCTCAGATCATCTGCCACCTCCACGCAGTCACAATATCTCAATGAAGCCCTATCTAAGCTCCCAAGAGAGCAGTTCTGAAATTCCCTATCATATTGACTCTTTTTAAAATTTGGGTACTTCATAGAACTGAATGTCCCTCTTGAATATCAGCAACAACAAAGCTGAGCATGGTGACTCATGTCTTAGTGCCAGTACTCTAAGAGGCTGAGGCAGAAGAATTGGAAATGCAAGCCCAGCCTAGCAAGTCTCTGTGTCAAAAAAAGAAAAAAAATAATTTATTTTAAACCCTTTAAAATAAATAAAAAACCAGCTACAACAAAATAACAGTAATCAAAGAACATGAGAGATGAGACAGCTAACGTTGGCACGTAGTTCTATTTTGTTGAAAAAATCACTAATTTCCTTTTGATCTGAGCTGGGAGGTTTATAGAGCTCAAATATTCTGCTTCTCTAATGAAGATGCAGCCCTCAAACTTGCACTATTGATAAATAAGAAAGAAGCATTATGCATGTTACTAGAGTCTTGATATCGAGACGTCCTTCTTTCACAAATCAGACATTTACTCTGCTATAATCTAGATACCTACATGATTTAGAAAACTTGTCCAGTTTTCAGGACATTTCCCTGGGATCAATTTAAAGGCCTTTAAGTACCTTCAATTAGCTATTGAAAATTTATATTGCAACTAAATTAAGGAAAATCCATTTTCCCAGTCTATGCTCTCTAGAAATTTGATCTTTGCTCCTCTTCCTGCAGCATCTGATGTCTACTTAATGTGCACATGAGGCCTGATAGGAATGAGAGACATATTTTAATTGACAGGGCATCATATAGCTGATCTCTCATCTCAAAATCATAGTGAGTCTATGCTCAGAAATCAAACTTTCAACATTATTTTACAGTTACATAAAACACTGGAAGTCTAGTCAGACAAAGTAACTATTGGAGGGAGCATAATAGGCACCACTAACAAGACTTGCAGTGAGATCTGCTTCTTGGCGTCTAAACCCACCTGTAATGTGCTCTGCGTGTGGATTGGACCTAGAGGATTGATTTTACTAAATATTATACAGAAAACGTGACAAATAGAACTTCTGTGGTCACACTGTTTAAATCTAGAAATGTTCTATTGCTGGTATTCTTTCTTCATTAACTACTTAACTTGGCAACTTTAATGAAACGAGGTGCCACTTTGAAGGGAACTATGTGGTAAGGGACTGAGAGAGCCCATCAGCCAGTAACTAGCAAGCACCTGCACCCGATCCAGCCCTCTACAGGGAGGTGAGTTCTGTCAACAACATGGGAATAAATAGGGAGCAGATTCGTTCCCGGTAGGCTTGGAGGTGGCTAGGACCAAGCCCGGGCCACACATATTTGAAGTCTGTCAGAGGCTCTGAAGCAGAGACCTCAGGTCAGACACCCCCAGACCCTAGCTCACAAACTGTAAAATTATAAATGCGACTGTTTCAAGCCAGTAAATTTTGAAACATTTTGTTAGGAAGTAATAATCACTAAAAGAGGGATTTATGGGAGGTTTTATGGGAGCTGACTCCACCTTTGGATCAAGGGAAACAGCTCGTGATGGAGGAAAGGTAATCAATGTATTTCATCTCCGGATGCTAACTTTAGACATGCAACCTAAGTTGGATATTCATGATGAATCATAAAACACTGTATGGAACATTGGGAAATATGCTTAAAGCAGCATATATCTGAGGGACAGCTTCTGGGCATCCTGAAATCACAAAGGGAGAAGATCTTACAATAAACTTGAATCTGAGAAAGGCAGAGTGACAAATACAAACGTGATCCTTGATAACATTGCCAGCTACTAGGTCAAGCTTTGCTTGAAGTTAGCATATTCTGGGGTTTCTAGTTAAATGAAATATTATTTAATCTAGGATGAAATGATTCGTGTGTTAATTTGCAGCATTAAAATCATCCTGAAAGGCATAACTCCCACATCTTCATATATTTGAAAAGCTCAAATTAAGAATTGTAAAAGGCATTGAAGAGCACACTGAACCTTTTCCGATTAAGTGATACAATATATCTCCCATAATAGAGACAGTCATAAAAAGCATACACTGTAACTAAATATCTGATATAGGATAATTGAAGAAAATGCAATGAAATTAGCAGATAAACAATTCAAGAAAACATCAACACAATTGTATTATGATTGCTTGGTAATAATTAAACATCAAAGTCAATACATATAAAGGAATACTTTTGAAGCTGTAGTGCCTTAAAGCCAACTTTACTTGAAAATAAACTAAAAAGTCTATTAAATAGAAAAACAAAAATGCCTCCTGTGAAGAACGGTTTAGAAATCGAATGGAAATTTAAATAGTTTTTGAATGGTATAACTTACATGTGGTATTTTCCATAAGCTTAAAATATTTTCAAAATTATATTCATTTTCACCTAATCCCCAACTTACTAATAATGTTTCTATTAGACTATATAATGTAAGAGAATCAAAAAAAACTAAATCCTGAAAGATACAAAAATAAAGAAGGAATATTCAGTCCCTCAGAAGTTAGAAAATGGATCATAGTGTCCCTTCCCTGGTGGGAGATAATGTGTTCATAGCCCCGCACCAAAAGCCAATGCACTTTCCACAGGCGAGTCTATAGCTTTCAGGATGGCCATGAGAGAGCACAAATAATTTGAGCAGAATTTTCTGTCCTCTTCGCACAAAGCAGCCAATTTTTAAAAAACTCTGACATTTCCCTGTGAAACTGCAAATGTCAAGTGTATGAGTTTATGATCTAAAAAACAAAGTGAACATTTAAATTTTTTAAAATGTTTTCTAGTAAAAGGCACATTGTCACTAAACCCCTCAAAATACTCTCCTTCTATTTGAACACACTCATCCCCTCATTCTTGCCACTTTCTGAAGCAGCTCTGGAAATCCTATTTTGTGTCTCCAGTTGTACTCTCATGGCTGCCTTGGAGTCCTGAATCGATTCAAAACACTTGCCTTTCTTGATCTTTTTGACTTTGGGAAAGAGCCAGAAGTCACTCAGTGCTGATCGACTGACCAAGGTGAATGAGGGCACGCTACAATGTTTTTGACAGAAATTGCTAAAAAAAAAATTTAATTAGCATGACATGACAAAATAATACAGTAAATGCTTAAATTTTTAAAATTTATTATAGTAAAAGACACATTGCTATGAGTCCTCCTCAAAATACCCCCCTTACTTCAAACACACTTATCCCATTGTTCTTGGTAATATGTCTTTTACTATAGCAATTTTATGAAAATTTAAACATTCACCTTTTACCATCACCTTCTGAATTCCCGTCAATATAAAGAGTCTTATTGAGAAATATGCCAGACATATTTCTTGCATTCTAAAATCTATGCAGCCAATTCCACTACTAATAGATAAAGGAACTAAAATTTAAGGAATTAAAATTTTATGTTCTAGGTACTCTTTTAGTATTAGTTAAAAATAATGCCTGAACTTTATTAGTAATATTTCTGCAGTTTTCTGTAACTGGTGACATGAATGCACATCCTTCTCTCTACCCAAGTCTGCCCAAAGCAAACAAGTTTCCTTCTTGACTCAGCCTAGAAATCTACTCATAACAAATTGGAAGACAGATATATGGAGTTATCCCCCAGAATTCTTAATTACTTCTACAGCAAAAAAGTCTTGTTAATATTCTGAAAAACAGTCCACTCAAATCAAAAGTGGAGCTGGTCAACTATGGAAATACAGAGAAACCAAGAACAAAATGGTGCCTTCAGGGGTGGTTCAGACTGGCTCATTTCCTCTGCTGACTGGGCCCTTTGATGCACACTGAAATCACCGTGGACATAGGAAACTATGGATGCCAGGGTGCTGATTCCAATTTTAGCTGATCTGGGCTGTATACGGGCCACTGTAATTTTTTAAAGATCCAAGAACCACTGTGTTAACTCCAGTCTGTGGTCATGCTTGCCCATCCAATATAAGGACAATCTCAATAAACTACTGTGAGAGGTGGATAATGCCTCCCACAAGGTGCTTCACAGAGGTATGGTATTTTATCTGGAAAATCAGTGGAGCCAAATCGTCATTGCATCTATGTTTCCTTCACCCAAATGGTCTCCATTTTAATTTTCAGTAAATCAGAATGCTAGGAGCTTGGCTACTGGTGAAGGAGGACAAGTGCTGTGCATCTTAACTGAAGAAGTGAAACAAAGACAGTGACATACAGATTATACCAGAAATGAAAGTACTGCTAAAATACTGTTTTTTTCTTTTTCCTGTACTACATGGAGTGAGGGTCTACATCTGTGAAACAAAATCATAATCCTCATAATACAAAAGCTTATATTTAGTGTAATCATTTTTTGGCATGGTACTGTGATATTTGAGAGATGTCAAATACATTTTTACTTGATATGTGTCTTAAACAGTATCAATAGGAAACATAAAAGGTTGATAACTTGATGTTTAGATCCATCTAATACTGAAAGAAGAAAATCAAAGAGAAGCATATAATATAGTTGGAAATAGAGTTGTTTCACACAGTCCACAGCCTCAAGATTTATCACTTACGCATATGGCCTCTCGAAGATCATATTTCCCTTTTGTAGCATTATACATTTTCTCACTGTTATCAAGAAATATCTTACTTGAAATCAAAACACACCTAATATTTTCTAAGTGTAACAACCCTTTGGGATCAAAGTCAGTCACGTGAATAATAAAAGACAAATTTCAATTTCGTATTGCCACTTCCTGCATAGCCGTAGATCTTTTGCCTCGTCCCTACCTCAGGGAGGTTCTTTAGAAATATCTCAGATGTGTCTACTGATAGTTGATTTTGCCTCCATTTATCATTCCTTCTAGACAGGTATGAGAATCTTGCATTTACTAGATAAATCCCTTCAATAGTGTCCAGCCTTTGAAACTGGCGATTCTCACAAGACCTCTCCACCCACGTATTCTGGGACAGATCTGCTAACCCGCGCAGGGTTCTTTCCCATTCCTCCCAGAGAGTCCAGTGTAAGATGGGACAAAATGGAGCACAGTATAGTTCCACGCTTACCAGACGAAGGTTAGCCTGTCCTCTCAGATATGGGGAGAATATTCTTCAGTTCTGCATCATCTTTCATCATCTATTAAATATGCACAATTTATGTCTCTGTGCCTCAGAGAATCCCTTATTAAAATTAGACCTTTCAGCTTCTGCCTTCAATGTGTCTGAATAAGTCTCAATTCCAGTCCACAGACTTGTAATAGAAATGACTCACCCCTCTCAATGTCTTTTTCCAGGCACTGACTCTTCTGTCTCTTCCACCCAATTCAAGGAAATACCCAAGAATCATTTGCCCTTCTGTTTTATCGCAGACTCCAAACTCTGAATCATAGATTTGTTTGCAAAGACTCAATTCTATGGGAAAATATATACATTATTTTGGGAAAATGAAAGTGAAGCATAAAATGGTAACAAACATTGACAGTGTAAAAACTTACTTTCTACATATCCTAAGTTAATGCAAACAGCAAAGAAAGTTATTTAGTAAAATAAAACCAAGAATCTGATATAAAATAACATCGGGCTTATTCTTTTGCAAATAGGACTCCGCAAGCTGTATGAACGTGGAAATTCCACATTGAAGCGGAACAGAGTTTCACTGGCTGCGTGTGATTTGGCCAGATCCTAAGCAAACTATGCAACTGTTAAAATTGATGAATAAAGTATATTCATAATGAAATGAGTATCAGTTTGCTTTCATTAAAAATATGGCACACGACGGGTTGTCATATTCAAGGGCAATAGGAGACTCTATTGTGCATTTGTTCCTGTTTTAAGAAAAGCTGTTTTCCGATTTTGCCATTCTGCTTACATATCATTGGCTCAGAGATGGAAATCTAAAAAGCTGCATTCTACACAGATGGATTGGAAGCTGGCTCGAAGCCAGCAACCAGCCTTACACTGATTCACCAGGGGAATCAACAAGAATCTTCATCTCTGTGAGTCTGAAGGTAAGACTTAGAGAGAGAAGTTGGTTTTAGAAAAGACAGAAATACACACAAATATATGCGACAAAAAGAAATCGCTGATAATGGCCAGAGGAAAGTCCAGGCACCATTCCGACCCAGGCCCACAGGAAGGGCCGCAGAGCAGGACTGCTTATAGTTACCACACACTGAGTGCCAGGTAATGCCGTTGGTGCCTAACATGTATGGCAGTAACTCATTTAAATATTTTAAAATACAAGAAAGATATAATTTTATTTGTACTTTCCAGAAATTATGAAACCTGCCTTAAATCAGATCTCAGAGAAAGTAGAAAGCATGGGTTCTGAGCTAGACTATGTAGGGTACAATATCAGCTCTGCTCTGATAGGGACTAGATGACTTAGTATTTGAAAACTGCTTAAAATATTGCAGTAATCACAATGTACACCAACTACAAAAATATAAATAAACATGTAAGAGTGTGAAGGCCAGCGGTCTGACTCCAAGTGAGTGGTTTAATCACTATGGCTATATTGCAGTATAAAAGCAATTGACAGCTGCTACTGTGAGGAGACAAAACAACTACATGAATTAGATCTGTGTGTGTTGCACAGGATGAAGCTTGTACAACTCCAGGAATTGAGAGTGGTGTTCACATAGCTGTAGGATGAATCGTGAACTCCCTGAAGGACACACATGTGGCCTCTGGATTAATGTAATATGCCACTCTAGATCCTGAGTGAAGTTTCCATCACGTGCCCCACTCAGATTGAGTACTTGTATTGAGATGAAGTAGGTTTATAGAGAAGAAACCAGCGCCCCCTGCTTACTACAAATGGATCCTTACAAAAATCACCGTTACCTTAGGACTTAGGTATATTGAGAACAGGCCATTTCCTTGCAACCCAAAGAGTCAAATTAAGACAAGTACACTGAAATAATATTTTAGACACATTATAGGGAAAGTATCATCATCAACCCTTGAGACTGGACTTATTTATATCCATGTTAATTCTTGTGTATAGTTCATGTGGTTTGTTCAGATACCCAAGTGGACAGTCACTAGAAATCTGATGAACATTTTAAGTGGATTTATTACCTATTAACCAAGTAGTTAAGTAAGTACTTCCATATTATTGTCTTGTGAATTTTTTTATGATAAGGAAAGGAAAAAGGCAATTTGGCACTTTCTGTAACCTGATATATTAGTACTTGAAAACTAAGGTTTTCTTTTGGCTTAGTTTGTGTTGTGAGCCTGTAAGTAGTAACAGAAAACTTTCCGGAATTTGTTCCTCAAAATATCTTCCTCTTTTATTCTTAAATTATGAATGATTCTCCAGAGTAACCAATTTTATTGCTTCATTATGTGACAATTCAGTATAGATAAATACAATTTTCTTTTTAAATGTCCTGGAAATTATCAGAAATTTTGTGTACATCATATATAAAGGCTTGACAGTGAAAATACATCTAGGACTCATTCTTTCAATCAAGATATATTCTAGAGGAATAATCCTGCTGGAAAAAGGTATTTTAATTATTAATATACTTAAAAGGAAACAAGCATATTCATTTAGCATTGTCCTTCTATATTATAATGACTAAATGGCATATGTACTCAGAAATATAAATCTTAAAGTTTATATTTAATATTCTTAAATTGGGATATCAATTAACCATTTCATGACTTTAATAACAATTTATTAGAAGGAGATAAATTCTTAGGAAAAAATGTCTATTTTATACACTCAAAAAGGCAAGAAGTAAAAAAATCTATGCACGAAATTAGTACTAAAAATAATTTCTCAAGTTAATTTTTCACAAATACAAAAATTGCAAGGTCCTATTTAAATACAGAGGTCAGCATAATAGCACCCCTATTTTGCAATTACCTGAATAATTAGATAATAGAGAAAATTGTCCTTGAATTGCCCAGGCATTTATTTCAAATTGCCAAAGATTAACAGTATTATGTCTATAGCAATTGGAATACGTGTGTGGCAGTCCAGCCATCTGCTTTCACCTCTTCAACAATCTCCACAGTTCATGCCTTCAGCTGTCATGTATCTATTACACACAGGCCAGTAAACTAGGGTGAGCAACATGTACCTGGCTTCAACTGTGGAGTTGGAGGGGGCGGTGGCTCCCTGTTAGCCGACCCTGCTGAGATAAGAGGGGGCGGAATTTCAGCAATTCTTTAATTCTCATGTGTTTCTTAAAAGCTTGGAGCAGCCAGGCACGGTGACACAAGTCTGCAATCCCAGCACTCTAGGAGGGCAAGGCAAGAGTATCGCAAATTCCAGCATAGCCCGGGCAGCTTAGCACCTTAGCAAGACCCTGTTGCAAGACAAAAAATGGCCAGAGATGTAGCTAAGTGCGAAGGCCCTGGCTTCAATCCCCAGGGCCACAGGAAAAAAAGAAAAAAAGAAAAGAAAACAGAAGTTTGAAGTAGTACTATATATTGTTTCATCTAATTCCAAATTTATGTACCTTTTCTTCTATACCAGTTGGTTTCTCAGGTTTAAAAACAATAATTACTACAAAACTTGAGGAAGGATATCTCATTTCTACAGCTTCTTAACATTGATTTAAAATAAAACAATTGAAATAGTGCATATAATTAAGATTTTAAGAAGATAATCATAATAAAGAATGTTTTATAAATACAAGAAATTTTACAGGAATAGTAATGAGTATAATGATGTTATTTCCTAACAAAAATTGCAAGATGACAAATTATAAGACAATTGCATGAAACCTTTGCTATCACTTTGCAATCCTCTATTTCATTCCCTATCTGATTTAAGTAAGCCTCTAAAATT
>PVJO010013382.1:0-16383 GCA_004026905.1 Hystrix cristata
TCTAGATCCAGCTATCTCTTACCACATGAGGCTTTGGGGGGACATCTAGACACAAACCATAACAGTAGGTACATTGTTTTCTTAGGATAATGTTGAAATGGTACCAGGAGCAGTGGATTCACAGGCAACTTTTTCCCAAGTTTTAAAGCACAGATAAATCCAAGTTATTTAAACTACTCTAGGCCCAAAAAGAGGGAAACAGCTGGGCATGGTGGCATGCGCCTGTAATCCCAGCACACAAGAAGCTGAGGCAGGAGGATCACTGTGAGTTCAAAGCCAACCTGGGCTACATAGTGAGACCCTGTCTCACAAAAAAAAAAAAGAGGAAGCAATACCCTAGTTTATTTTTATGAAGCCAATATAACTTTACCCAAACTTTATAAGGATTATTTTAAAAAGCAAACTATAGTGGATCTCACCTATGAATGTGGAGAATATGGATAGATGCAAGAAAATCTAGCAGTGTTTCAAAAGAGTAATAACTATTACTAAAATTTCTATTTCAAGGGGGTAAGAGTGGTTCCTGTAAGGAACTCTGCTACTGTACAATAATCCAGTACTATATATCAACCAATGAAATAAGAAAAACTGATCTTATCAACAGTTGCTATAAAAACTATTTCAATAAAAAATTAGTAAGCAGCCAGGGTTAACTACTATAACCAGTAAGTACCATGTAACTTTGTCTTAAAATTTTCTAGCAAATGCAGCAAGACAAAAACAAAGTAAGTTGTATAAGTGCTGGAAAATGATAGACTAAAACAAGCACATCTCACCAGGCTTAGTGGTGCACACCTGTAATCCTAGCATTCTGGGAGGCCGAGGCAGGAGGTTTGCATATTTGAGTTCATATGAAGCTCATTTGAGTTCGATATAAAGAATTTTCGGTGCTGGGGATCGAAAAAAGAATTTTTTAAAAAGCTGGGAATGTATTTCAGTGGGGAGGCCCTAGATTCAATCCCCAACCCGGCCCCCTGAGAAAGCACATCTCTTTGGTGGTAATAGAATTGAAGAAGTGGTAGGGCACTTGCCTAGGAAGCACAAGGCCCCGAATTCGATCCCCAGCACAAAAAAAAAAATAGAATTGAAGAAGCAACTCCTCCCTCCAAAAAAACTCTTCTAAATTATTAAGAGCATATGATAAAGTACATACTGTATATAGATACAGTATATAGATACAGACCTTTTTCTCTAATTTAGCAAAAGGCATACAGAAGTGAGAAATGTATTCTATCCATAGGAATAATACCAGGAAATATTATAAATAAGCATAGCAAACATTCGTCCAAGTAAATAGCCACCAGGAAAAGAGATTCCTTGCTAAAACACCCTAGCATCAACTATTAATAGAAATCTTTGCTTATATCTTTCAAAAATCCTCATAGGGCTGCCTGTGCTGTCTTGTTCTTGTTCTCCATGGGTAGATGGGGTCCTAGGCCACAAGGATGAAGACTTCTACCCTTCTATGAAAGTGCAAGCCCACCTGGCTGCCACCAGAGGGGGCTGGGCATGTCATATTTTCCCATATCCAGTTGGTGATAAATTTCTTGACATTTCTAAACATTTCTTGACAGTCATGTAACTAAGTCAGGAATACAGATACAGCCATGGGTGATGGCACAGACCAGTAACCTCAAAATTTGTGAGGCTGGGACAGGAGGATTGTGAGTTCAAGGCTAGCCTGGGCTACATAGCCAGTTCAAAGCCATCCTGTACAGAGCTGGGTGTGGTGGTGCATGCCTGTAATCCCAGCTTAGGCTGAGGCAAGAGGATCACTGTGAGTTTGTGTCCAGCCTGGACTACATAGTGAGTTCAAGGCCAGATTGTACTACAAAGTGAGACCTGTGTGAAAAAAAAAAAAGGCCAGCCTTTGGCCTACAAATCCTAGTATCTTTCCCAATTTGAAGATAAAAGGCGTGCAATATTGAGTCATTTTGTTTGTGACCCATAGATACTTTCTGTCATATCTTTTTTCTCCCCCCAGTGCTGGGGATCCAACCCAGGGCCTTCTGCCTACTTGGCAAGTGCTCTACCAGCCACATTGCCGACCTCTATCTGGCTGACCATCATGCTTTGCTAACTTTCAGGTTATTCGTTGGCCAAAGTCATCATCTGATTTTCTGAGTTGTTAGGTACTCTATAGCAGCAAGATATTAGAAAATGTAGAAGTAACTAGTACAGTGGTACCTTGGTTCACGAGCTTAATTTTTTCCTGCAATTTTGGAAAAGATGGCCACGTTCATGTTTTTATGGGAAAGATGTCTATGGTTGTGTTCATCACCCAATGCAGAGTTTGCAAACAAAAAATTTTGCCATACACTTCTGTTTGCAAACCAAATTGTTTGCAAACAAAAGTGTTCATGAACCGAGATACCAGTGTATTTGTCTTTAAAATGTAGTCATAGATAAATTTTTTCCTTTCCATCTTCCTTTCACATTCAGCCTGCCTTTCTCCTAAGCGTAGCCGTTCCTGATAGTCCCTGTACACACCATCCTCACATTCGGACCTGTGTGCTGCAAGACCCACCTCACCCTACCAGATATGGCTTGCACCCAACTCTTAGGGGCACAGCTTGGCACCCCTTACCACCTTCCATTGTGCGCAAGCAGCATATCCTCAGTGCACGCGGAAGGAGCCAAGAGGCCAGTTTAGCCCCAAACCCTGTTTGTTCTTTGTCTCAACACAGTGGGCTCGGACCCGGAATTTGCACGCTATGTGGCAGGTGTGAGCCAGGCAATGCAGCAGAAGCGGCAAGCCCAACACAGTCGTCGCCTGGGCAACCCCCGGGGCAACTGGCCGCCCATGGATGATGCCCACCGGACCTGGCCTTTCCCAGAGTTCTTCACAGAAGGGTGAGTGATGAATATGGCAGGGAAGCTGAGTTTGGGATTTAGGTGTCCCAAATGGGGTTTGTCAGAAGGGAGACTCATTGACCTTCAGCACTCTGGTCACCAGTTCATTCGCAGGCCCCCATGAGAGAGTAACATGAGGTTAAATCTTAAGGGGATCAGACTTTTTATGACAGTAGGTTGCCAAGTGGTATGGTGTACCCCTGTGTATACAACATTGATATAAATTCATCATTTAAAACTTTTCTACCCAAGACAAAAATCTTATCTAATGATATTTGCAACATAATTGTTTGTTGAACATGATCTTTATACTGCAGCGAGCATGACTGAAACCTGTGTGAATTGCAAGAAGCAAAGATGGGGCTGGAGTGTAGCTCAGTGGCAGAGCACTCTCCTAGCATGTGCAAGGCCCTGAGTTCATCCCCAGCACCAAAAAAAAATAAAATAAAAATTTTAAAAAGGGTGGGGGTGTGTAATTTAGTGGTAGTGCGCTTGCCTAGCATGCATGGCTCCCAGCACTGCCAAAAAAAAAGTTATGGTTCAGATTCCAGGGGCTGGGGATTTAGCTCAGTGGTTAGAGTCCTCCCCTAGCAAACGCAGGGACCTGAGTTTGATCCCTGGCACAAAAAAAAAAAAAATACAGATTCCAGTACATTGAAAGAACTGTGAATTTTTATCACCAAAACAAGTGGGGATTTCTCACATTCCATATTGTTACCTGGCTAATAAATCTAGATGGCAAAAGAACATACAACTTTTTTCTCTAAGGTAACTTTACTTGCAAGTCACAGGCTTCTACATGGAATAAAAGAAAAGGAGGTGCTGAATTGTGTATTATTTTAAACTAAGGGAAAGGAAAAAAGCTTCCAGTTTTTAGAAAGGAAATCCAAGACTACTATTTGGTTATTAGCCAAGTGCAGGGTAAGGACTGCTCCATCAGGGCTGAGCGGAGGGCGGCACCACCTTGGCTGTCCAGCCAGCGTCCAGCTTGGCTGCCAGAGGTTGGGGACCAACTTCTCTTTGGCTTCCAGGGATGGCCTGCACAGTGGCTGGTCGGGCCCTCAGGGAGACTCAGCCAGCTCCAGTGATGAGACGTCTTCAGCCAATGGGGACAGTTTGTTCTCCATGTTTTCAGGACCTGACCTCGTTGCTGCTGTCAAGCAGAGAAGGTAGGAAGAGATTTCTAAAACAAAGAGAGGTCTGGAAATGTGAGTGTGACCCAAAGCACATTCCTCTGGGAAAGTCAGGAATCCATTGCTGCCAGGCTGCCTTGTGAAAGGTAGAAGGGCTCTTCCACACTGTCTAGCACAGGGCCTCTAAAGAGTACCTTCCCAGTAAGGTGCTTCCGAGTAATTCCACAAGGAGAAGGGCTTATAGGCCAGGTGACTTATCCTGGGGTTGAGTTCTTGCTGGCAGAACACGTTCCTAGTAAACAAAAGTAACAGTGTGATAGGCAGATCCTACTAGCATTCAAGAGGACTCCAGACAAGGTCTGTCAATGCTGGTCTCTTCCTTGCAGGAGACAGCTCTTTCTGTGGGAGAAGCTGGGCCAGGATGACTTCTGACCTAGATTCGCCAATAGACTCTGAACAACAGGCAAAGGCCTGGCCCTCTCTGACCCTCAGTTTCTCTGTCAAATCAGGTATTAAGTAAAATGACCTCTGAATAGTATTCACAGTTTAAAAAGTATTATCACATGTTCAGATCTAAAATGGTTTCAAAAATAGTCATAAAAATTACAGTGGGCCTTGAAATAAGAGGCAAGTTTGATTAAAAAGCTGTGGAGGAGCTAGGCATGGTGGCACATGGCTGTAATTCCAGCATTGTGGGAGGTTGAGAAAGGAGGGTTCCAAGTGCAAGTCCAGGCTGGGCAACTCAGTGACTTAACAAGACTCTGTCTAAAAAAAAAACTTGGAGACTGCTATGGGCACAAGGACGCAGAATCCAGAGGTGGCAAACTAAGGGACATGGGCAGAATATGAAAACATGCAGGGCCCCAAGGCAGGAGAGGTGGAGGAGTTAGGGTACACAGAGTAATAATAGTGACGTCAACCCTGACCACAAGTTAGGGTGCTTCCTGTAGGCTGGGCCTTGTGCCAAGCACCTTACATGCATTTTCTCACTTGAGTCTCACTATCACTGTAGTTGCTAGGTAGCTCTGCCATAACAAAATAGCACAGACTAGCTGGCTTTAACAACAAAAATTTATTTTTTCACAATTCTAGATGCTAGAAATCTGAGATCAAGATATTGGCAGGACTGGTTTCTTCCAAGGCCCTCTCCTTGAATGGCGCTGAAAGTCTGTCCCATCATTGCAGGGTGGTGATAGCTGGCTTCTCGGGCTTTAATGGTCTCCTTTCAGCGTGTCTGGGTCTGGAGCTTCTCTTCTTATGAGTTAGACTGCATTAGGGCCCAACCTAATGCCTCATTTCAACTTAATAACCTCTTTAAGGCCCTGTCTTTAAATGCAGTCACATTCTAGGGTACAAGAGCTTAGAACTTCAACATTTGAATTGATAGAGGACATAGCCTGTAACAGTCATCTTAGAAGTACTGTTTTCTCGCAAGCACAATGCCCTGGGTTCGATCCCTGGGACCAAAAAAAAAAAAAAAAAGTACTGTTTTATCCCCAATTTACAGGTGAGGAAACTGAGGCTCAAAGTTAAATGTGTTCGTTTGTTTATTCATTCATTCATACGTTAGCACCTATTATGTACTAGGCTGTAGTGGTAAAGCAGCAAGCAAAAAGTTCTCTTCCTTCCTCATGGAAATTATAGTCTAGTTCGCGAAGGCAGATTTTACAGAGTGTCAGGTTGGGTTAGGTGCTATGAAGCAAAATAAAGCAGAGGCTTGAAAATGCGGGAGCATGTGGGTTTTCTCCTTTCAGAAGGGTGGCAGGAGGCCTCTGAGCAGGGCCAGCTGAAGTGAGGGAACAGCTGGTAGAGGCTGTGTGGTAAGGCCAAAAGCAAGTGCTCGGCCCATGTGTCTGCATGCAGTGCTGCTGTGCGCTGAAACTGGGCCTGCAGGAGGAGTTAGACCCGTGTGTGTGTCTGGTTGGACATCTGGAATTCACCTCTGGAACAGCCTCTGCAGAGACTACCACGTCCATAGGGGAGCCCTGGCTCTGACCGCATCCTGCCTTTCTCATTCAGGGTTCAGTTTGTTTTTCATTCTCATACATCCCCAGTGCACGGTAAACACTCCGGGTCCACCGAACAAATTAACAAAAGTCATAGTTGGTGGTCTCAGAGAGCAGATGAGAAAAGCCAGAGCCGCTCTATGCCCGCCCCCTGCGCATCCCACCTGCATGTGCTGGCTTCGGAGGCACACACCACTCGGTGCTGGCCCCTCGCCCCTGAGCACAGTGGACCCGAGGCCTCCTCACATAGAGACGAGCAGCCTGAGTGTCCCTCAGAGCTAACCTAGACAAGCACCCAGGCAACTACTGTTCTGAGTTCTTGGTTCTTCTAGGAAACACAGCAGTGGAGAGCAAGAGACCGGCACACTGCCCTCACCACCTCTCCTTACTACAGTGGAGGACATGAACCAGGTATTGTTGGCTGGCCCATGGTAAAGACCATGGGCAAAGTTCCAGAGCTTTGGTGTAAGAGGACTTCTCGGTCATGAGGGTTCTTCTTTGTGCTGAATCAATCTTTTCCTCATAATTTTGTCTAAATGATCAGCTATCTCAGCTGGCTCAGCTGTCCAGTGTAGTAGCCACTTGCCACGTGCAGCTATTTAAGTTAGTTATTCAGTTCCATAGCTGCATTAGCCGTATGTGGATATATGGCTAGATGCTTCTGTATTGGACAATGAAGGTACAGGACACTGCTCTCATTGTAAGAAGTTTGAGTGCTCAAGGCTGTGGGCAAGGCTGGGGCTCACGCCTTGGCTGCTAGGTAGAAAGACAGTGACCTGGGGAGGAAAGAAAAAGTGATAAATCACCAGAAATGACAGTAAGAACTGTCTTCTGTCTCTCAGGATAACAAAACCAAAACATGGCCGCCCAAAGCACCCTGGCAGCACCCTTCTCCGCTCCCCAGCACACTGCCCAGCCCAAGCACACCACTCTATGCAGTCGCCAGCCCTGGCAGCCAGTGGAACGACACCATGCAGATGCTGCAGTCCCCCGTGTGGGCTGCAACCAGCGACTGCAATGCCGCCTCCTTCACCTACATGCAGACTCCGCCGCAGCCCCCACCCCCAGCAGCACACAAGGCAGCACCCAAGGGCTTCAAGGCCTTCCCCGGGAAAGCTGAGCGCAGGCCGGCTTACTTGCCCCAGTACTGACACGGGTCAACCTGCCTGCCTGCCCAGAGCTGCTGGGGCCAGTGTCCCTACCCCAGGGTCAACTGGCTGATACCAGCCCCCAAGAGGACCAGTGCACCCCTGTCCCAAGGAGAGTTCCTTCGGGACAGGGGTACTTGGCAGCTCCAAGCCTCTATAGTCTGGTTTCTCAAACTTTGAAGGCAGCAGACCCCTGGAGAACCAGCTGAAGATGGAGATTTCTGACACTCAGGGGGATGCTGGATAATCTAAGCACCTCAGGTGATTCCGATGCAGATGGCCAGAGGCCACATTTTGAGAAACACAGTTCTAAGGTTGCTAATCCTGCTGTGCATTGGGAAGGTGTCAGGCCTGAAGGCTGAGAGCGAAACTGACCATTCTTCTGAAAGCTTCTCCTTTTCCCTCTTTAACACATTGAATGGTGACCACACCAATTACTGATTTCATAGCTATTTTTCACATAGGTCTTTAGTTCAAATATCTGCCTAAAATGCATTGACTATTTTAAGATAACAGATACACAGGCTGGAGGATTGCTCAACACTATATTTAAACTTACACAAAATGGGCAAGGTAGAGAATATTTGAGATCAGAAGTAATCACCTGGGTGTTCTGTGGGTGGGCAGCCTTTTCCACTCCAGAAGCATCCAGGGGATGTAGTCCTTACCAGATTCACAAAAGCGGATTGTAAAACAGATTTCAGAGGTCTGCTCCTGATGCTGCATGGAGATGAGCCAGCTGGCTGATGTCTGGGGCAGACAGAGCTGTACCTGCTGCCCTCAGACCTTCCACACATGGCCAGAGGCACTGTGCAGTCCCTGGGATGGCGAACTGTGGTCCCCAGGCTGCACAGAGACGCTTGCACTTGAAACTACAATAACATTTGTGAGCTGGCTCAGAAGACAAACCAATTAAGATGTAAACAAGAATTAGTTTTTTCTTTAAAAAACAAACTCATTTTCAGTTAACATGTGCCACTAAATAGATAACATCTTGTGGATTTAGGGATATTTTCCAGCCAGAATGGATCCAGAATTGAATGGTGCTTAAATTGAGAAATAATAAATATATCTATATAGAATAGACATAGCCCACTGTATAATTGAGGTTGCAGAAAGTTCTTTATATAAAACTTATTTAAATTTTTCATATTTCATCTTTGAAAAAGTCTAATTGTAAAAAATCCATGATATTTTCTGGTATGAAAGTTTGACAGTATTAATATTTTTTTTTATATTTTCTTAAATCATTAAACCATTTTAATATATGTTAACTACTAATAAATGGTTTATTCTTTCTAACTCCATATAAGCTTTTCCAGCAAAGATTGTAATAACACATTTATGTTCTCATTTTTCTACAGATACAAGTAAATTTATATTTAAAAATACCAAAAAGAATATATATATGTACACATACACACACACACACACGCACGCACGCACGCACGCACGCACACACACACACACATTATAAAGGACCTTAGGTTGTCTGAGCCCAGCCACCTGCATTTTTAGTACTGTGTTGTCAGGCTGTTTCCAGGCCTCGGGTGTTGTCTTTTGTGCTGTGTGGGGATGTCGTTGCTGCCTGTACTTAATGATCCTTTCATCGTGGGTTCTGAACATTCACCATGTTTACAGAAAACTATTTTGTACATAGAATTTTTCAGGCACATGCTTTGCACCAACCCTGCGTGGCTCTTGTCTGTATTAGCTGTCACAGTGTGCACACTAATCTCTGTTGAAGTTCTTTGTGGCTGTTTTACTTGTAAGATAGTTTTCTGTTTCCTTTAGTAATGTGTCCAGAGTATCCTGTATTTGGAGTTCTATGATACTGAAGTCCTTTTGTTTAAATAGTGCCTCCCCAAAGACCTCACCCTGGCCAGAGGTCAGTCCTCGATGCCCAGTGCAAGTGACATTGCTAATTGTCACTTTCCAGTTTGTTCTCTATTTAGGAAGACATTTCGTAATTGCATCTCCATGGGCTGTGAGACTGTGTGAAGCTGTTTGTGTAGTCTCCATGTAGGTGCTGTGTTCCCAGCACCACCTTGCTCTGAACACTGGTAATTCCAGGTGCTGCGCTCGGCAGAGGGGTCTCGCCAAAGCGCATGTGTGTGTGCGTGTGTGTGTGCGTGTGCACGTGAGTGTGTGTGTCCTTTGCATGGCCGGGCGTGGCTGCCTTGCTCGGGCATCAGCAGGACATTGTGTGAATAGTTACAATGCTTCCAAACTGGAACTCTACATTTTGTATCTTTTAAAGCTCCTATAAGTAAAATAACTATTGGCTTTATTAAAAATATACATTTAATAATACTCTGTATCTTTATTTACAATGAACCCCCACCAGACCCCACTTCAGGAGTGCTGCCTGACTTGTCACTGTGAAAAGCTGCGCATGAGTTGCTTTTTAGGTCAGCCTGCCCTCTGATTGTAAGACCTGTCAAGGGGAAGACAAGTTAGGGTATCAGAAGGTGCTGGAAGGGCGGGCAGAAAGCACACCCAACCATAGCCCTCCCATTGGCTTCCCTGAAGCCACAGGTGGTTTAGGCCTCTACACTTGAGCCCAGACGCAGAGGTGAAGGGGGCTGTCTCCTGGAAGGATGCAGGCACTCTCCAAGTTGGGATCTGCTGACACCCGTGTCCCGTCAAGTCCAGGTGCTGTGACCTGCTAGCGAGCCTTTCCAAGGAGCAGACCCAGGGGAAAGGTTTGTTCCCCCTTTCTGCTACCAGGGACCTCAGCCTGCACTGAGAGGCCTTGCCTCACAGGGATAAAAGGAACCTGTGTCCCTGGGTGATGCCGTCCTGCCTAGCAGAAAAAAGACAGCCTGTGTGGTGAAAACCACAAATGGATGGTAGGTTACAGGGGAATTTCACCTCAGTTTCACCTACAAAAAGGCAGAATTTCACTTTTTTAATGAGCTTAAGAAAATGTCATGTGAACATTAATATTATAACCCACAAGCTATTCAGGCTTACTGCTGAGATGCCCTGAAGTTGAGCACAAGGACTAAGTCCCAGAACCTTCCAAATGTATCTCAGGACAGGAATACTTAGTTAACAGCCATGTTGCATGGGTGTGCTAAGGAATCCATTGGAAAATCATGTTAAAATGCTAGCAGGGGTTTGGGGGTATAGCTCAGTGGTATAGCGCATGCTTAGCATTCCTGAGGTCCACATTTAATCCTCAGCACTGATAAATTAATAAAAGGCTAACAAAAGAAAGCTCCCAATTTATTCAAGTGTGTTCCTGTTTAACATAAGTGCCCCATGCTGTTCACTGGCCTCAATAGTGATGGAGCTGTGAGAGAAGTCCTGTACCCCTGCTACATGCTGGATGCATGGGGCCAGTGGAAGTGGAACAAACGTTTTTGGTTTTTGTTTTTGGTTCTACGGAACAAATGTTATACAGCACTTAGGTTCTTAGAGGGCTTTTGGGAACCTCAGCCCATTTGAGAAATGGAGAACACAAGCAGCTGAGGTACTTAAAAGGTTTGTGACCCTCCTTTTCCATTTCAGGTACTCCTGCTATGTGGCAATTGTGAGGCTGTGAGGGGATGGCCGCTATGTGCTGTGTGACCACTATTGTGAGCTGCCACCCGATCTGAAAATAGAAATAAACACCTTCCATCTGGGCATGATAGTACACTCCTGTAATCAAAGCTAAGGCAAGATTGCAAGTTCAAGCCCAGCCTGGGAAACCTGGCAATTTAGACCCCGTCTCAAAATAAAAAAGGGCTGCCAGGGTGGGGTAGCTCAGTGTGAAGGCCCTCGATTCAATCCCCAATACTGCCAAAAGAAAAAAACCAGGCATGGTGGTGTACACCCGTAATCCCAGCACTTGGGAAGCAGGGGCGGGAGGAGCGCAAGGAGTTCGAGGCCAGCCTGGATTACATAGTTCATGCCCATTCTGAACTAAACAGTGAGATACTGGAGAGAAAAGGGGGGAGAGAAGACAAGACCTATCAACAATCTGGGGGCCAGCGTCCATCTCTTAACCTAGTTTTGTTTCTCATCCGTCACAGCACTTAGCATTGCACCGGAATCTTGTGTGCTGGCATTTGTTCTTCCCACTAGAATGCCTCAATACAGCAAGGTGGGTCTTACCCATGGCCACAGGTCCAGGGTAAAGCAGTGCCCAGGACCACAGCCAAGCAACTTAAAGCAGATGAAAGGAGGTGCTGCTAGGGTCACAGTTTGCTAATTGTAAAACACAACAAAAAAAACCTGAGACTTTTAAAAAGGCTCTCATGTTCGACTAAAAGAATACTTACTGTAACAGCAAGCACGGTGGTGAGGATCCCAAGTACAAGCCCAGCCTGGACAACCTGGCGACTTAGCGCAACCCTGCCTCAAAGTGAAAAGAGCCCCGGGCTCACTCTTCAGTACCAGGTAAAATACATACGTACATACATACATATATATAAAATACTACGTATGGCTCGTACTATGTAGACCTTTAATAAATATAGTTTTGTATTCTCATTGCAACCACACCCTATGAATAGCGGGGACAAATTTTTTTAAAGCGCGAGCAACGGATCCAGAGAAACCTTGCGAAGCTCCTGAAGCCAAGGCAAGCGAACAACTGCTTTTGAGCGCACAGGGAGCGGGAACCCCAACGTGCGTGATCCCTGGCCAGCGCATGCGTACTCCGCCCCCACACTGAGCATGCGCACAAGCGCACACTACAGCCATCCCAGACGTGTGCACTAGGACATTCCGCCAATTCACCTTTCACCGCCCCCCACCCAGGCCCTGCGTGCGCACAGGCGCACATAGCACAAGCGCTCGCCCCGCCCACCCCGGACGTGTTCACCTACACGCAGAAGCGCCCCTCTTTCCCTCATCGGTTCCTGCGCGCGGTCGAGTTTCCTTTACGCGTGGACTCGAGCCTCGCCCCCGGCCTCGCGCGTGCCCGCTCCTGGATCTCTGCCTGGCCCCCGGGAGGCGCGGTCCTTCGCCCTCGCCGCCCACCGTGACACAGCATCTTAAGGTGGTGTACCTCCTCCGAACCGCTCTTGAAAATCTGTCCGTGTGGAAACGGTACTCCCAGTTTCCTACTTCCGCGGGCCCTCCCCTTGAATCCGTTCCTCCGAGTTCCCTCTTCAACTTCCCCCTCCTTTACTCATGATCACTTGGCCTCCAGATCCTGACTGACCCCTATCCAAGGTCCAAGATTTAAAGTTTGGTTTATCTAAATGCCTTTGTCAAAAAAAAAAAAAAAAAGCCTTTGTCTCAGTTTCCCCGTCTTTAGACTGGGGTTCTTGTTTGGAACTAGCAGGTGCTGGTTTCTTAAGAGTCAGTAGGAGTCACCTACTTTTCCAGCACTGTTAGGGCTGTCGCTGAACTTCTAAATTTGCCTACACTAACTCCTTGATCCAATTAATTGGCAGGGGCCAGATAATCTTGCAGAAGGCCCTTGAGCGTGGCTGGTGCTGGAGGAGGATCTCCTAGGGGTTTTGTGGTAGATTTTCTTTGGGTTTTTTTCTCCTTAGTCCCTGGTTTGAGAGCATGAACCCCAAGGAGCTTCTCTGATTCCAGGGTCCCCATGCTTCTGAACCTTATACTCTGTTGTTTGCTTCACTTGGAACAACATGGTGCTGGTGATGATACAGATAGCAGTAAGGTTTAACATTTTTTAGAATTTACAAGTACTTCATGTTGATGGTTTTCTAAACTACATATTCCACTCCACCCCCACCCCGATTCAAAGATGTCACTCTCAGATTCCAGTGACTGATCATGCTCCTGGATACTGCATCTTTCCTCGTGGGTGCATTTCCCTAATGTCCTTCACTGATCCAAGAGGACTGTCCTTGATGTCATCGACTGGATCACTCAGCATTTCCCTAGACTGTTGTCTTGTCTTTATAAGTGGCCATGTTAGGGGCTGGGGATTTAGCTCAGTGGTTGAAGTGCTTGCTTTGTAAACTCAAGGACCCGAGTTTGATCCCCAGCACCAAAAAAAAAAGAAAAAAAAGTGGCCGTGTCCACTTGTAAAATTCTGTTAGTTCAGTATTTATATCTTACAGGCCTACTTGATATTCCTTCTATTTTCCTGGTTTTTCTCCTTTGTAACTAGGACCTATAACCTTCCAGACATGAACATAGTTTCCTACTAATATAGAAAATCCGAGCCAGATGTGGTGGCACACACTAGTATTCCCAGCACTCAGGGAGGCCAAGACAGGAGGATTGCAAGTTGATGCCCAGCCTGGGCAATTTAGCAGTTTAGTGCGACTCTGTCTGAAAAGTTTAAAAAACACAAAGGGCTGGAGATGTAGCTCAGTTCAAGCCCCAGTGCTGGGAGGAAAATCCATGCAACTTTAGAATTTCAAATACATTGTTAAAATATTGTAAAGAAATCTCAAATAGATGAAGCTGCTGGGGATCGCAGAGGCCAACTGCTGGAGGTGTACATTACAGAATATCAAAAAGAAGATAAGACCTTCGTAATAGCAATCATCAGAGGCCTCACGTCCTGTCTCTTCTTCAACAGCCAGAGCTGCTCCTGTGAGTTTGAGCGGCCTGACTTACCCAAATGCTCAAGTCTGGATAGAAGAGGACACTGGAGAAGATAGTGTGATGATGGGCAGGTGAACATCCGTAAAATCTCTGGAAAATTTAAAGCTGTAAATAACTCAACTCAAAACAGACACTAAGGGGAATCATTGATTACATTCCTGCTACAGGCAGAGGTGGCCTGGCCCCAGGAACTGGGCCAGTGTGAGGTTCACTTTTGCATATCTCTCAGAGTTATTCTCAGGTTTGCCCCTTCAGATGGGCATGGGGGGGGCGGTTCTGGGGGCTGAACTCAGGGCTTTCGCGCTTGCTAGGCAAGCATTCTACCACTTGAACTAAATCCCCAACCCCTTTTGATCTTATCTTCTATCCCTTTCCCCTCCTTCATTCCACTCACACTTGCCTTCCGTTTCTGGAATATCTGAGTATGGTCTTGCCTCAGGAATTTTGCACTTGCTGCTCCCTTTGCCTCCATACTTTCCTCCCAGACAGCCAATTGGCTCGCTCTCTTACCTTTAGGCTTTTGCTCAATGTCACTTCATCAGTGATTTTTTTTTTTTTCTTAACCATCTTATAAAATTGCAACCCCTATTCCGAGCATCCTTTTCAGGTTTATTTTTCTCAGTTGCACTTACCAGTATCTGATATACCCTATATACTACTTACTCAACACTGTGTACACACAGTACCTGTAACATGGAAGGTGTTCCAGAGTTTTCCTTTTTTTTTTTTTTTTTTTTTTTTTGTGGTACCGGGGATCGAACTCAGGCCCTTGTGCTTGCAAGGCAAGCACTCTAATCACTGAGCTAAATCCCCAGCCCTACAGAGTTTTGATTGAATGAGAGAACGAATAAATGTGATGTAGGAGCTCGGCCTCTGCCCCGGCGCCCCGCCCCCCAGTCATTTCGAGGCAGCGGCCAACCAAGCGATGGCACAAGTGACCACCCTATGCTAGGGAGAGGCCAACCGAGGCCCCGGGGCGACCAAAGATTCACAAGGTCGCGCAGCGGGCAGCGAGGCCGGGGTGCGGGGCGTGGCCGGAGTGCGGGGCGGGGCCGGGCGCTTGCGCCATACAGGCCGCCGCGCGCCCGAAGTCTCCGCTCGCTGCACGGCGCTCGCCCCGCCTCGCTCCTTCCTCCTCGCGCACGCCCCAGTCCGTGCACCCTGCTGGTCCCGCCATGGCCGCGCTCACCCGGAACCCGCAGTTCCAGAAGCTGCAGCAATGGCACCGCGAGCACGGCTCGGAGCTCAACCTGCGCCGCCTGTTCGAAGCCGACAAAGACCGCTTCAACCACTTCAGGTGCGCGCGCGGGGCCGCAGACGGGGCCTGGGCCGTAGCCACACTTTGTCCTTGACGCCTCCTTGGAGCCGGGTCTCGGGGGCCCGTGTGCTCGCTGGTGTCTGGGGGCCGGGGCTGCGTAGTCATGGGGGGAAGTGACCCCTCGTCCCCGCCCTCGCGCCCTCCCAGCCAGGTGAGAGCGCCTCCTAACGCCCCGGTGAGGAGGGGCCCGCGCCGACGCAGCGTGCGGGGAAGAGCTGGCCCCGGCCGCTATCGGCTTGGGGTCGTGGGCGGAATGCGGGCGGCGTAGGCAGGCTGGCGGGGGGCTGGGCGGGGGGCTTGGCGGGGGTCGCGGCGTTCAGAGTGGAGATGGGCCGGACATCATTCCTGCCTCAACGGCTAGGACCAGAGACCTGTGAACCACCGGGAAACGGAGCGGAGTGTGGGAGGAAATCTTGGGTGGGGATTCGTTCTGGCGTGCTCTGACCGCTGATGTTAGGGAAGGAGAGGAGGGGACGGGACCACCGCCTGTGGCTCCCAGCCGACCAGCCCAGACTGCTGGGTGGGTGCCTGAGGAGGGAGGTCTCGCTCGCGGGGGTGCCACTGGCCAGTTGCACCCCTTGTCTTCCCAGGCCATAACTCCTTGTCCAGGGTTTGTCTGCGTCTCAGTTCTGTGGCATGGCTTCCACTGTGCAGCTGCTGCAAATCATCTGGGCAGCTGCAGCCCTTTTGGGGTGTGGCACAGGGAGATGTTTCTTCTGGAAGCAGCTCCTGCCTCTGATCTGATGGGGGGCAGGCTGAGGAGATCTGGGGTGTGGTCAGTAGCTTCTGCATCTTTCTTCAGCTTGACTCTCAACACCAACCATGGACATATTCTGTTGGACTACTCCAAGAACCTTGTGACAGAGGAGGTCATGAAGATGCTGGTGGAACTGGTAATGTTCTGCTTGGGGAACTTTGACCTGTGACTCTCGGTAGGGGAGACAAACTGAGCTCTCAGGAACCCCAGGTCCTTGAGCAAATGGACCTCTAACCACCTGTGTGCTGCTGCAGGGCTCCAAAAGCCTGCCTTGGTCAGGCTCTGAACAGCATCCTTGGGAACCCTGGTGCCTCATGTTTGAGCACTGTGACCCCAGACAGTGGGAGGAGACAGGCTGCCGCTATCTGCCAGCTCTTTTGACAGCAGCACCCTGCCTTGTGCTTGGGGCCTTGGACTTGGGATCAGTGTGGGTAGCACCAGGCCTCAGTGTTTTCTCTTCGTAGGCCAAGTCCAGGGGTGTGGAGGCTGCCCGGGAGCGCATGTTCAGTGGTGAGAAGATCAACTACACCGAGGTGAGCAGGCCTGGTGGACGTGTTCCCTCTTCCTCCCCTTTGAGGTTCATGCAGCTGACTGTCAACACGACTGACTGTCGACATCACTGATTCTTCCTCCTTTCTCTTAG
>PVJO010013382.1:16483-32666 GCA_004026905.1 Hystrix cristata
CATTTTCTTAGAGAATTTAACTCTTGCTTGGTTTATCAAGAAGACTCTCATGTCACAACTTCACTTCCTCACTGGTAGAAGTCAGCAAGAAGCAGTGGTGAGGCCAGGCATTGGGGACCCTGTCTCTGACTTGCTGTGAAAGCCTGAGTGGATAATAAGCATTGAGTACTCAGTCTCTGTCCTCATGATGTCATTATCCTCTTGTATATGAGAAGTGTGAGGGTTGGAGGTCCAGTTGCTTATCCAAGATGTGGTCACTCTTAGAGGCAGAACTGGGATCCAAATGCAACCTATCTTGAAGCCGGGCATGGTGGTGCACACCTGTAATTACAACACTCAGGAGGCTGAGGCAAGAGGATTGCTAAGAGTTCGAGCCGGCCTGGGCTACGTAGCCAATACCCTATCTCAAAAAAAAAAGAAAAAAAATACAACCTGTCTTGGTGTGCTGGGCTAGTGTAAGGGAGGCAGAATCATGGAGGGCCTCCTGTGGGGGTACAGTTGCCTGCAGAATATGAGAGGAGTGGGGAGGGTGGGGGGGTGCCCTGAAGCCCTCCTGCTCGGTGAATTTCTCACGTCGTTGGTATCCTGAGATAATCCCTCTCCTACCCACTAAAGGCTCCTTTTGGGCTTCAGCTGGGTGTGGCCATTTCATTCTTGTGACCTCGGGTCTGGCTTGGTTTGGGGCAAGTGATAGTAATCAGCCTGCTTGGTGAAGGAAGCTTGTGTTGCTTGCCTTGCTCCACATCCAGATGGCTGAGGGCACTTCAGAAGGTGCCAGCAGATACTGTGTACTCTCGTCAGGAGGGTGAGGTCACCTCAGGCCTAAGGAGCCTGGTCCACTGCAGGCATTTAGCATTTACCTCTGACCTATGTTGTTGCCATTCTCCTCTGCTTGTGCTATTCTTCTTTCCTCTGGCTGTTTGCCTCCTGACTACTTACTGGCCCTCAAGGCCTGTCCTGAGCATGTTCAGGCCCCATTCCACCCATTTCTCATTGTCTGCAGCACACCAGTACATGCCACATGCTTCACCTTCCCTGGAGTCCTGGGCTGGCTCCTACCCCTGTAAGTGTACAGTAGGATCTTGGTATGAAACTGTGGTACCAATAGACACTTAAGGTGCTTGCATCCTGAGTAGAGGGCTGAGCTGACTCAGGCCACGCTCCACTGTGCCCAGTGTGGAGCATGGCTCCTTGAGTGACGGGGGGCTTCTCCACACTCTGACCCTTGTCCCCAGGATCGGGCGGTATTGCATGTGGCCCTGCGAAACCGTGCGAACACACCCATGCTGGTGGATGGCAAGGATGTGATGCCAGAGATCAACAAGGTTCTGGACAAGATGAAGTCTTTCTGCCAGGTAAGCAGCTGCTGGACTGGACTTGCCCTGGACCACATATGTGCCTGTTTGGGAATCAGGGAGCCCTTATTCTCGACTCCAGCACTTCTTTAGAGGCAGGACACAGGCCCCCACTTACCCTCAGGTAGGGGCAGCCTGTGTGGTTGCCTGGAGTCTCTGCTCAGAGGGAACCTACCTACCCTACCACAGCAGTGCGGGCAGTGTCTTCTAAACTACAGACACCTCTGGGTGTATAGAGCCAAGCTGGCCAATGACAGCAGCCTGAATTTAAAGAGAGATGGAGTGGTGAAGGAAAGAGACATGTTCTGTTCCACCTCTTCAATTATGTGCCCTTATTGCCTAGTCGAAAATCAAATTTTGGGTGGGGCGGGGGATTGCTGGGGATTAAACTCAGGGTCTTGCACTTAGCTAGGCAAGCACTCTACCACTTGAGCTAAATCCCCAACCGCTAGAATCAGATCTTTTTTTTAATTCTTTTTTTTTGGTGCTGAGGATCGAACTCAGGGCCTTATGCTTAAACTCTAACCACTGAGCTAAATCCCTAGCCCTAGAATCAGATTTTTTTAAAAAGCTGTAAAACTTTCTTGACCCCACTCTCAACCAACTCTCCAGAGGCAGCCTTTATAAATTCCTATGAAATCTTTTCCCAAGTTCTTATCCATGTACTAGCATATATGTATATTTAGGCATCTGTATTCTGTTTGAAACACATGCATACACAGGTTCATTTTCCTACACGCTCTTCTGTAGCTTATTTCCACTTAGAAACATAAGAGAGGTGGACACGATAGCGTACACCTATAACCCTAGCACTCTGGGAGGCTGAGGCAGGGAATAACAAGTTCAAGCCCAGCCTTGGTGACTTGATGATTTAGTGAGACCCTGTCTCAAAAAAAAAAAAAGGGAGGGGGCTGGGAATATATATAGCTCAGTGGAAAGGCCCTGGTTTCAAGAGTGACTTCTGAAGGCCTGAGTGAGTACATGTCTGTCTGTCCCTGAGTGATATATGCTCTAGGAGTGATCATCTGGTCAGCTGTGATCATTCACTGCTCATTCCTGAAAGCTGCAACTCTCTCTTGTGACTGGTCAAAGTCTGGTTGCTTTGGCCAAGAGCCATTTCAAATGGTCATTTTTTTCCTTTTCTTTTTGTGGGTGCTGGGGATTGAACTCAGAGCTTTGTGCTTGCTAGACATGCGCTCTACCACTTGAGCTAAATCCCCAATGCCCTCCAAGAGCCATTTCAGACCTGGAAATGATACTGGGAGTTGGAAGTGATTTTGGCATCAGTCTTTAAGGTGCAGCAGCCACATAAATGGGAATTTCTGTGGTGAAGAAGGAATGGTGGCATCCTGATGGAAATCTGGATTGCAGAATGTTCTTTGGGGTGGTCATCCATGTCTCTTTGGGTGTGAGGAAAGGCATTTCTGCCTCCCTGCTGGGAGGGGCAGCACCAACATGACTCGGAAGCCTAGTGCTGCTCCATTTGACCGGCCCATGTATGTGCAGACGTGTCGTGTGCAGAGTGTGGCACTGGCCATCTTGGGTGCTCTTTCCAGCATCGCCTTCCCTTAGAGCTGGTACTGGATGCAGGCCTGACTCAGACTGATGAGATATTTATAGCTTAACCATGCTGCTGAACAGCAGCAATTCCACAGTGGTTGTTGCTGTCAAAAGTTCACCAAGGGGCTGGGGTGCAGCTCAGTGGTAGAGCATTTCTCTAGCATGCACAAAGCCCTGGGTTCCTTCCCCAGCATCACACCCCCAGGTGTTTACTATGACCTTGATTGTAGTGGCAAAACCCAAAAACAAAGCATAGGCCCAAGTTCAATTCCCCAGCACCAAAAAAAAAAAAAAAAGCTGGTAGAATTCTGATTGTTCCCATCATAAAGAAATGATGCATACATGTTTGAAATGATGGATGTGCCCGTTATCCTGATAAGTCATTACACAGTGTATACATGTCTCGAAATACCACACTCCCCCATAGGTATGTGTAATTATTATGTGTCAATTAAGAAAGAGATCTTTGGGCTGGGGATTTAGCTCAGTGATTAGAGTTCTTGCCTTGCAAGCACAAGGCCCTGAGTTCGATCCCTGGCACCACAAAAAAAAAAAGAAAGAGATCTTTTAGTTCATAAGTGTGGTGATTGGGTATTCACACCATTGTGTGAGATGTTCGACTTTTGCACCTTGTTACGTCAGCACATTATCTTTCTGATGTGAAAAAATTGTTTTATAAATGATATGAAGGAGGGGCTGGGGATTTAGCTCAGTGGTAGAGTGCTTGCCTAGCAAGCTCAAGGCCCTAAATTAGATCCTCAACACCCTAAAAAAAAAGATATGGTGCTAGGTCAGGTGTGGTGGCACACACCTGTAATCCCAGCACTTGGGAGGGTAAGGCAGGAGGATTGCTGCAAGTTTGGGGCCAGCATGGGCTACATAGTAAGTTAAAGGCCAGCCTGAACTATGTAGTGAGGCCCTGTCTCAAAAAAAAAAAAAAAAATTTAATTAATTAATCAATAAAGATATGGAACTGCACATGATGGTGTATGCCTTGTAGTCCCAGATCCCTGGGAGGCTGAATCCTGGGCAGCATGGTTGCAAATTCAAGCCCAGCCTGGACAATTTAGCAATTTAGGCTGTCTCAAATTAAAAAGGGTCTATGGATATAGATGAGTGCAAAGGCCCTGGGTTTAACACCCAGTAATCAGAAAAAAAAAAAAAAAACCAACAAAACAAATTGGGATACGGAAAAATGAATCTGTACTCATTTATCAGAGAACATACTAGTAAAATCAGTGTGAATATCTGGGAACTCTGGCTGTATCACCCTGCCCTGCTATTTAGAATATACCGTACTAGGAAGTTGGAAAAGGAAGTTACAGAATTAGTGTCTCATAAAGCCTCATCTAGTCAAAGACAGGATGTGAGTTGTTATTACTAAAGATACAGATACTACAGATAAGAGGGAGTGGTGGTGCATGCCTGTAATCCCAGCACTTTAGGAGGCTGCAGCACAGATATATAGTGAGCTCAAGGCCAGCCTGAACTACGTCCCTCTCTTGTAAAAACAAAACAAAAAGATACATGTATTTTTTCCTTCTGGGATTTTTTGAGGGGGATGCTTTATTATAACAAACTTTTTGTAGTGAGGTTGAGGGTTGAGATGCCAAGTAGCTAATTTTTTTCTTTTTGAATTGATGGGAAGTTTTCCAATGGTAGTTAATTTTTTTTTATTTATTTATGGGGGGTGCTGGGGATCGAACTCAGGGCCTTGTGCTTGCTAGGCAGGCACTCTAACCACTGAGCTAAATCCCCAGCTCAATCTCCTTTTTCAAAGTACTGTAGTTTTCAGTGTATAGATCTTTTACTTCCAACCAAAAAAAAAAAAAAAACCAACTTTGTGGGTCTCCTTTGTGAAGCTTATTGGGGAAGGCTTCACTCCATTAGGCAAAAGCCACACACAAATTTCTTCAAGCAAAATCCTACCTAGCCTTTTTTTTTTTTTTTTTTAAGTAGAGGGGATTGAACCCAGGGCCTTTTCACACCACCATGCCCAAGCTTCTATCTTTATTTCGTAGCCCACAGAGACAGTAGGCCTCTTAGAAGCCTTACATTTGACCAAAAGTACCTCTGTGTAACTGCCTTACTTCTTCCTGGGAGCTAACAAAGGCTTTATAGCTACACTGCTGGCTTCAACTTTATACCATGCTTGTGGGACAGTGCCGTGCGTTTGATCTTTGTCAAGGAGCTAGCTCTTCAGTTTAGCACTGATTGTTGCCTGGAGGGGTTGGGAATTTTCAAGCCCAATACTTCCTGGCTATGTTTCATTTAAAAGTTCTTCATTTAGTTTATTTTTCTTCTTGAATTTCATTCTAAGAGTCAAGAAGCCAGGCACTTGCTGAGTCTCCCTATCTCCATAGCTGCACCATCCAGATCTTAATAAGTGCATCTTTCACTGTCTGTGTTAACACACGTGAGTGTTAAACAGTCTGACTCCACATAACAAGGATTCTCTTCCCTTCAGTTTCTGATTATGCTTTCCTCAAACCAATACTGGCATCTTCCTTGAGAGCTGTCAGACTTCTCACAGTCTCTTCCTGTATGTGTAGGTCTTTTTTAGGATCACATCCTACCTCTGGTACCAAAATCTGCATTAATTATCTATAATTTTATTAAAAATTACACCAGCGGGGTTGGGGATGTGACTTAGTGGGTGAGTGCTTGCCTACCCTGCTTAAGGCCTTGGGTTCCATCCCTAGCACTACAAAAAAATAAATTTTTTGGCAGGGGGGATGCTGAGGATAGAACTCAGGGCCTTGTGCTTGCTAAGCAAGTGCTCTACCACTGAGCTAAACCCCCAACTCCATAAAGGTATGTTTATAAAAAAAAAATTATTCCACAACAGCCGTGAACACTTATTACCTCACATGATATCTTTGTGTCACTTGTTAAGTCACTGGTTCACTTGGTTTAGAGCTCTCTGTTTTTGTTCATTTCTTCGTTTTGTTTTTTTTTGAGACAGGGCTTTGCTTTGTAATTCAGGCTGGCCTTGAACTCACAGCAGTCCTTCTGCCTCAGCCTCCCAAGTGTTGGGATTATAGGCGTGCACCACCACCACCCACTAGGCGTCTCTTTCGAGATCCTTGTCAAGATATTGACAATTCTCAGTGCTACAATTCTCTGAAAGTTTTGTGGGTTCTGAAAGATTCTTGGCCAAGGCAGTCCCATACTTGGATGGCGAGCTGCAGCTGGCTCTTGGCAGGCCTCAGTTCCTTGCCACACAGGCCTCCCCGAGGACAAGGTGGAAGCTTCAAGGTCTTTCGTGACCAAGCTTGTAGCATGCACTGTTATTTTCAAAGTATTTTAACAGACACACAGCTCAGTCACACTCAGCACAGGTGGAACTGTGTAGGGGTGTGACTGCTAGTAAGCAAGATCCATTTGGAGGCCTGTTTAAAGACTGGCTGCGTGTCTGATATTTCTATCCTCGGCCAAGTCCTGTGGTGTGCCTGACACTGAATTCTGCTGAGAGTTCATCCTTGTTTTGCAAATTCCGCCAGCGTTACTAGGAAGCGGGGGTGCGCCCCCACTTTTTCTAATGAGGAAATAAGTCCAGTTGGCAGTGAGCGTGGTGGAGATCTGTCGGTTTGATCTCAAGAGGCGCCTGTGAAAGCCTGAAAGTTGGAACTGAGAAGTAAGGATGCAGACCGGGTGTGGTGGTACACACTGTAATTGGCATGAGTTTGAGGCCAGCCTGGACTACATAGTGAGTTCAAGGCCAGCCTAATTACAGAGCAAGACCCTGACTCAAGGAACAAAAACAAAACAGAAGTAATGATGACTTTGGGCAGTGGCTTATGCAGAGTTTTGGGCTGATTTATCTTCCTGCTCTGTACCAGCGTGTCCGGAGCAGCGACTGGAAGGGATACACAGGCAAAGCCATCACTGATGTCATCAACATCGGCATTGGAGGATCTGACCTGGTAACAAGAGGGCCGCCTTGGGACGGGTGAGGGGTCGAAACCATCAGTCCCAGCCAGGTCTTTGGTTTCTCTAGGGATGGGACCTGGGATCTTGCTCTCCAATGCTGCATTTCTCCACAGGGGCCCCTCATGGTGACGGAAGCCCTTAAGCCATACTCTTCCGGAGGTCCCCGGGTCTGGTTTGTCTCCAACATTGATGGGACCCACATTGCCAAAACCCTGGCCAGCCTGAATCCTGAGACTTCCCTGTTTATCATTGCCTCCAAGGTATGACCCAGGATGGGTATTCTGCCATTGCCCTAGGCATTTGGCACCTCGGGACTGGTTCTGAGTGAACCATGCTTTGTGCATAAGATCGGTGTAGAGCTGATCTCAGACTCTTCCTTTATCCGGTAGCAAACACAGTTGGTCAATTCGAACCTTTGTTCTAAGGCCATACCAACTTGTTTTGTGGAACCTCCGCTCAGTCTGGGACTGAGCTTTCTTACAGATCTGTCTCTTATGATTGTTTTTTCTGATCTCAGAGCCATGCCCCGATAATACAGGGTTTTTGTTTTTTTGGGTTTTTTTCCCCAGGGTTTTTTTTTTAATCATTTATAGCCTCTGTACTCGTTTTTTTTTTTGGTGCCAGGGATCCAACTCAGGCCCTTGTGCTTGCTATGCAAGCACTCTAATGACTAAGCTAAATCCCCAGCCCCTGTACTCACTTTAATGCACATAAAAAAATTAAGAATCCCATCTGAACCGCGGCGGTGACCCACACCTGTTATCCCAGCACTCAGGAGGCTAAGGCAGGGGAATTGCTGTAAGTTTGAGGCCAGCCTGGGCTACATAGTGAGTTCAAGGCCAGCCTGAACTATTTAGTGAGACCCTGTCTCAAATAAGTGAATGAATAAAGGGGTGTGGAAAATTCCATCCAAATTCTGAGATACAGCTTGCATGGGCTGAAGAGAGCCCCAGCCTGGCTCAGGTCCGGGGAAGTGACCTAGACTTCGGCTGACCTGCAGGATTAGAGGATCATGGCATTTCCTAGGGTCCGCCTGCTAGTTGTCAAGTGCTAGGCTCACAGAAAGTTGCTGCTACGTCTAGGCCCCTGCCGCAGACACAGCTATGATGACTGGGTTAGTGGGTATGTGCAGTGTCACTGACGTGCACATATTGCTCCTTGTGACAAACGGGCACCAACAGGGTTTCTGCTCCTGAGCCCTGTTTGGGGCCGCTCCCGACCCCAAGCTAGCAGCTGACTGCTGTGCTCTCTGGTTGCAGACCTTCACCACCCAGGAGACCATCACCAATGCAGAAACGGCAAAAGAGTGGTTTCTCATGTCTGCCAAGGATGTGAGTGGGTAGTGGGGCCTCCTTAGAGGGCTGAGTGGGTGGCAGGCAGTGTATAAGCTAGCAGGAATAGGGTGAACCTACCTGTCCACCTGAATGGCTCTACTTCTCCTAAAGTTGGAAGCAAGAGGTAGCCTTTCTGGCACCTGCCTTTTCCAGTTAGGATTGTTCATCTTCACCTTTGCTAGCCCCAGGCACACCAAACATGTCAGATCCTGCTCTAACTTGCTAAAGGCCCTTTTATTTTTTATGGTGCTGGGACTAAGGGCCCTTTCTTCCTTTCTTCCTTCCTTCCTTCCTTCCTTTCTTTTTTGGTCATGCTGGGACTAAGGGCCCTTTCTTTCAGCTCCTTGGCCGTGGCAGATCATCTCTGCCCCTGACCTCGCCCATTTCACAGAGGCTTTTTATATTCCCCGGGCCTTGACTGCCTGTGAGGCGAGATGGGCAGGCCAGCCTGTGACCCTTCTGCCCTCTTGACCTTGACATGGGCCCTTCCCACAGCCTCAAAACTGAGTCTCTCCACACACAGGGCCTTAGTCTCTCCAGCTGTAGGGTCGTTACCCTTGGATGGCCCCACTGGGGTGGATTTGGTGTAACTTGGATCTGTCTCTCATAGGCTTCTGCAGTTGCAAAGCACTTTGTTGCCCTCTCTACAAACACGGTAAGTGCCTGGGTGACTTCCCGTGCTCCCTCCCTGGAAGAGCCCAAGCCATGTCAACGTCATGGCCTCTCAGGTTATGAGCCAAGATGTGGTTCATGGATTTGGGGCATCTTGGCTAGGGTGGTGGCATGGCAGCTTTTACGCAAGCCGTGAGCCACCCGTGCCTTTTCTGTACTCTCCTGTCTGGTCTCTCTAGTGCTGAGGAGAGGGTACAGTCAGTGGGGTCACTCTGACTCATCTGTCTCAGGCCTGACTGAGCACTCCATATACATGCCTTCCCTTGGTTTCTGCCACTTTGCCACTGGCTGCTCCTGACTGTGTTGTGCTGGGTGGAAGTGGGGGATCCCTTGTAAGGACATTAAGCCCCAGTGAGTCCTACCCTTCACTCAGAGGCAGCTCCCATGTGGGGCTGGGAGGAGGGTGAGGGGCTCCTGCAGCTTGTCTGGCACAGTTCCTCGCTTTCTGGAGCTCCTGGTCTTGCCCGGCTAACAAATGCTTCCTTTTATGATTCTCCCATTCCACTTTTTAGGTCAAAGTGAAAGAGTTTGGAATTGACCCTCAAAACATGTTCGAGTTCTGGGATGTAAGTACAGGCACTTCCTTTGCTGGGTGAAGTATGTGTCCTTTGCCAATTTATGGCTGTTGAGGCACAGCTGGAGGTATCCCTGAGGTCAGGTCAGCATTTATTGAGCACCTGCTCCATGCCAGACTTTGGGAAAGGCACAGAGGCCCTTAGATAGACTTGCAGGTGGAGAGCCACAGTTCAGAGTAAGGGCTCCACCGTTACATGCAGCAGGGCCAGGTGTGAAGGGCCAGGTTTCAGTCCCCTGGCTTCCTGCCAGCAGCACCCACTGTGGGGTAACCAGAGCTGCCCCTGGCCTGAGTTATTCTCAGTGATGACCTTTCTCCAAGCCACAGCCACGATCTGTAAAGGTCAAGGGGCAGGTTGAGGCAGGAGGTGGGACCTGGTAGACTGGGAAAGGAGTGACAGGAGCTGCAGGAACCCCTGGAGGGCAGCAGGGAGGAGGTGCCAGGCCTGGGCATCTTGCACAGCAAATCTGGCCTCCAGTAACAGCCTCGAAGGCTGCTCTGAGGTGAGAGGTGTCCCGTGGATGTACCTCTGCAGGAGCTGAGCGTTGAATAGCTTTCCTCGCAGCTTACCTGAGTGCAGCAGTGCTGTGAGGGCTTGGGGCACAAGGATGCCATGCAGGGTGTAATGCGGGCTCTGTGGATATGGTGGGCTTGGCTGGACATTCGCATAGTGCTCTAACACGTGGCTGTGGCAGGCATACCTGTGCAGGCCTTGTCCCCTTGGGCTTTATCCCACTGGCCTTTGGGCTGGAGACTTTGCTTGATGGAAGCATCTACAGTAACTTTCTTATTGGAAAGCTCCAAAAGCCCTTTTGTGCCAAGTATAGTGGTACACCTGTAATCCCAGCACTCTGGCAGGCTGAGGCAGAAGTATCACAAATTTGAGCCCAGCCCGGGCAATTTAGTTACTTAGCTAGACTGCATTTTAAAATAAAAAAACACATGGCTGGAGACATAGCTCAGTGCAAAGGCCCTGGGATCACTCCTCAGTACGATAGAAACAAACCGAAAGTGTTTTTCTGCTGGGGTCTGGGAGAGAATGAAACCCCAGTGCTCAAAGCCATTCATTGTGTATAATGAGTTAACTTCTTTCTAGAATGGGACTAGTTATGTACCATCCTTGGAAGAATTGAGAAGAGTCACTCAAAGCATTTTCTGCATTCCCTGGCTCAGCTAAGGAACCCTGGTGGGGAACCTGTGCAGCTTCTAATAAATGTTGCATGCCTGGTAAAGGACAGAAGGCACCTTCTACCTCTTCCTTGGGATTCTTGAGCAAGAATGAGCAAGGCTATGTGGGTCCCTCTGCTAATCAAGGAACACAGCAGAACAGGGTTCTCACTTTCCATAATTGCCCAGCATGTGTCGAGGAGTTGGGGTGTGACTTAGGAAGAGGTGTGAATCTTGTACAGAAGGCCTAGGAATGGCCACTGGCCACAGGAACATGGGGCCAGGGCAGGTGAATGAGGCCAGGTGGGTACAGTGGCAGCCTCGTGGGCCACACAGCACAGCACCTGGAAGAGGGAGTAGGGTAGATATTGCTGATTTGAGAAAATGATATATGAGGAGATTAGGAGCAGAATAGATGAAGTCTGTGGAGCTAGAGTCTCACAGGCAAGATCAAGGCATAAGGTAAGGCAGAGGGACACGGCTCTGGCCCTTAAGCGGGATCAGAAGAGTCCAGTCCAGTAGAGGTACGTACATGCGGTCTGCTAGGGTCTATCTTGGGGCAGCCTCGTGTGTCAGGCAAAGGTATGGTAAACTGGAGCCGTTCAGAGCTCAGCATGAGTCAGCACACAGCAGAGCTAATTTTGGCTGGAGAGACCTGAAGAAGGGCCAGGAAAGGTATAGTGAATTCAGAAGTGGAACCAGGACGAGGAAAGGTACAGGTGAGTTTTGTGAACTCTGAGCACAGGTATTTAGAGATGGTTCTACCCAGTGAAGTCTGGGGAGCCAAAGTCATATATAGGTACTTAAATCTAGCTGTGTGGGAACACGGCAAGATCTGGACGTGGGACCGATGTTTACACGGGGGTCTCTTACCAGTTCTGAAATGTGAAGATCAGGTTGTAGGTGGCTCATCACGCAGATGGGGTGTTGAGAACCCAGGAATGGGCAGATGCAGGTCCGTCCCATGGTCCTCTGTATTATAGCTGCTGCTGAGCATCCTTAACAAGTCCAGGGAGTGGTCTTGTGGCACCAGGTCTGGCTGAGGATAGGGTTGAGGAGACCGGATGAGGGAGAGGTCGGAATGTACCTGATGATAAAGGGTAAAGCCTGGAAGCTGGGTCAGCAGAGCCATAGGCAGGTGCACAGAAGAGTTGTGTCACTAAGTTGGAGTTTAAAGTCAGGTGTGGTCTTGCATGCCTGTAAATCCCAGCCTTTGGGAGGCCAAGGCAGGAGGATCTGTACAAGGCCAAGCAAGAAAGAACATGAGACTCTTTCAAAAAATAGAACAAAAGTAAAATGCAGTTTGAGAGGCTTACAGTAGGTCAAGGTCTAGAGATCTAGGATGAAATGTGTGAGGCTCAAGTCAGCCAGATCCTGGCAGAGTAAATCCTCCCCTGCAGGCTAAGGTAAGTAACAGGGCTCTGTTAGGTCTGTTCTATTAGGTGTGGATCAGGTGGTGTTTGTAGTCCATGTCTGAGGTCTCGGGAGCGAGGATCAGACAGAGGTGCTCAGCTTTTTAGGGGTGATCTGAAGGGCCAGATTTGGCACATGTAGGTAGAACTGGGTTAGCTGGGTACAGGCATTGGAACTATAGTGAGGGAAGGGCAGGGAAAGCTGAGTCTGGTAAGTAAGGACAAAAAAAATCCATGACTGGGGACTGGTAACATCTAAGCAGCTGTGGTGATGCCCAAGTGGGTGGTGCAGGGTCCTCTGGGAAAACACTGAAGAGTTGGCAGCAGTTTAAGGGGATATAGAGCTGCAGTCATCTGGAAAGTTTATGAAGCCTGCATCTGGTGCAGGTACATGCAGCAGGCCTGCAGGGGAGGCTTGAGGAGTTAAGGTGAGACACAGTTTTGTGCTTTGGAGTCTCACAGGTGAGGTCTGAGCTGCTAAGGTAGGTCCTGGTTGTTTCCCAAATCCGAGAAGCTGGGTCCAGCGCAGTGGGTAGAGTTTGTCAGGTAATTTGGTCTGTGAAACCAAAGGCAAGCAAAGGTAGGTTGGTCTAAAAAGCCATGGTTAGTCTTTAAACTCACATTTGAGGCCAGGCCCAGGTAGAGAGAGCTGCTCTGTCAGGTAAGGCCTGAGGAACCAGGACTATATGATGCCTGAGGAAGTGCAGGGAAGATAGGTGGGTAGAACTGGGTCTGGCAGGTTTGAGATCTGATGAACTGGGATCTGGCACAGATGAGTAGCTCCGAATCTCCCAGCTAGGAAGAACTTTGCCTTTTGTGTGAAGCTGGGGGGTTGTGGCCCAACAGTGTGGACTCAAGCCTCCTGGGTGAGATCTAGGAAGTGTGTTTCTGGCACAGGTTTGTGTCTTTGGGTCTCTCCAGTCTGAGGAATGTGAGTTCAGCAGGTGGCCAGAGCAGGGCTTGTCAGGTAAAGTCTGTGCAGGCTTCATGCAACTGGCTGTGTCCAGTGAGAGCCAAGAAGTCATAGTTGAGCCTGAGTAGGAAGAAACGAATGTACTGGGTGAAAACTGCGTAACTGAAGTGTGAGGTACAGGTAGGCAGATTGGCCATCCAGGTGCTATCTCAGGAGCCATGACCAAGTGCAGGAAAGGAATGCTTGCCAGCATCAAGGACAGGCAGGCAGAGCTGGCCCACTGCGGGTAATATGTGGACCCATGGTCAGCCTCTGGGTGAAGTACGAGGACCTCGGGTCAGGCACAGGTGGGTGGAGCTGGCCTGCCAGGTGTGGTCTGAGGAGCCAGGGTCCTACGCAGGTAGGCAGAATTGACCATCCAGATACGATCCACAGAACCACGGTCCTGTGCAGGTAGGCTGAACCAGCCTGTCAGGTATGGTTTCAGGGGCCAGGGTCCCGTGCGGGTCGGGAGAGCTGACCATCCGGGTGTGGAGTTACAAACCAGAGTCCTGCACAGGTGAGCGGAGCTGGTCTGTCAGTGCTGTCTTGAGTCAGGGCCAAATTCAGGTAGGTAAAGTCGTTCTTTGAGGAGATGTGTTGCGGCACAGGTTCTTCATGGTGACGCTTACGTGAGTGGAGCAGTCATTCAGGTCATACGCACAGCTGGAATCTGTAGTGCTGTGGATCTTGCAGGGAAGCTTCAGGCTCTTTCTGTATAGATGAGAGCAGGTAGATGTGCGCTTTCCTCAAGGAAGGACTTTGGAGCTGGGCTCCAAGAGCTGGACCTGAACCCGACACTTGAGGTAGAAGGGTCAAAGTTAGGCCCACACAGGTGCGAAAAGTCCTGCTTTCAGCTGCGGTGTCTGAAACCTGATTCTGCCAGGTGTGTAAGCCTGCAGCAGGGGCGCTGGGGTTGGACCCAGATAGAGTTAGGTCTCCCAGGTGAAGCCGCTCATCTGTGCCCGGTGTGGCTCTGTCAGTGAGTCTGATGTGGGTCCAGGGTCAGTTTGGAAGAGGGATATAAACATGTTTTTAGGTGGGTCCTTGCTCCCTGGGTTTGGACACACAGGTGCCCCGGGTTTGTTACGTAGAGCGGGCAGAGTAGGGTCTAGCCCAGCAATGCTTGATTGGTATCGCTGGCCAGCCCTGAGGAGGAGGGTCAGATACAGTTGTGACCTTCAGTGGCAGGATCAAGCACAGCTAGGTCCAGTTAGGTCAGAAAACCATAGTGATCGTAGGTATGTGTTCTAGGTCTAACCAGTGAGGTCCCGGGAGCATCTGCCTGTTCTCGGGACCCTGGTCAGGTGGACAGACAGAGCGTGGGCAGTGCAGAAGTCTGGAGTCCATGACCAAGCTGGACTGTGGTCTTTAGCATTGCTTTCTGGTTGGCACAGGGCCCTAGTGGTCCAAGTGAGGGGAAGGGTAGGTTCATATGGTTAGGTAAGGACTGGGCCAGGAGGCACAGAACATTCACCTGACTAAGGTATAGTGCGAGAGGCCTCTGCAGGATGAAGGTAAGATCTGGAAACCGTGTCTGCAGATTGAAGGTGAACGGCTCAGGCCAGACGCTGTCACTGCTGGGCTGTCCTAGAAGCAGAATCCGAGGACCCGGTCTCAGCCAAGGCCAGAGTCTGGGTCTGTCTGAGGGCTGGCTGTCTGCTCAGGTCCAGTTTCCAGAACTGAGTCTCTCGGTCAAGACGTAAGGGGTTCTGTCAAGTACGGTATGGTCTGTGGGACCGTGTCCTATCAGGTAAGGTTCCCGCCAGTCAGAGGACCCCCTACTGTCCAGGCCAGGAATCTGGGCCACACTTCTCTCATTCTTCTAGTCCTTCCTGTTTGATTGAACCCTCCACATCAATTCTCTGCACTCCCAGCCCAGAGCAGCCCCATGTTCTGAACAACCACTGGGGCTCGTGAGTACTTTCTGGGCCTCCATTCTCACCTCCCCCACAAACTTCAGTTCTCCAGCTTTGATTCAGCTTTGACCCTCCAATCCTTGCTCCTTCCTTCATCTTCTGTGTTGTGTGCTCTGCTTCCTCCTGCCCAGCCTTTCTCAGCAGGCTTCCAGGAAAGAATTAAGCCCTAACACCAAGCTATCCTTGGGATGTACATGCTGAAGTCTGTGTTTTGCATCTAGAGAGTTCTCACCTTGGACCATCCCTCAGAGAATTGAGGGTGAAGTCGCTCAAATAATTTTCTCTAGGGCTTAATTCTCTAACTGTTGAGAAAGGCTGTCTTGCCACAGGACTTTTCCATATGCTGTACAGACTGATGGAATACTTTCTCAGTGCCCCTGTGAGTAATGCCTGCTCATTTTTCACACTGAAGTTCAAGCACTTGGCAGATTTCTTTTATAATTGGTCTCTGCACCATGTTCACCTCTTCACAAGCACTCGTTTCTCAGGTTGGCATTTATTGGCATGATTATTTATCTCTCCCCCACTAAACTGCGTTGCTTGTGCTAGGAATGTAGTAGGTGCTCCATAAATAGTTAATAGAAAGAAAGATGGACATGGAGCTCTGAAGATTCTAATACAATGTGGAGTCTGCAGGTGTGACATGAGAAGGCACAGTGTGAACTGTAGGCCTAGGTGTGTCCTGGAGCCAAGGCTGAGAAGATCGATCAAGCCCAGGTGTAAGGCGCCGGGCCTGTGTCCCAGGAGGCACAGACCTGAGGTTCAAGGTCTGTCAGTATTGCCTGTGAAGTCAGGAATGGGCTTAGCTAGAAGGTTCTGGTTCTGTCAGGATCTGAGGAGGCAGGGCCTGGTAAAGATAGGAAGATTGGGTCAGTGTTCAAGTAGGTAGGCTTGGGCCCTGCCAAGACCGGATGGTGGGTATGAGGTCTGTGTCCAAGGAGGCAAGACCAGGCACAGGTAGGAGGTGCTGAGTCAGGCATTGTCTGAAGAACGGTTCCTGGGCGTAGGTGGGAGGTGCAGGGCCTGGCCCCTCTAACGAGTGTGAGGCTTTGGGCCTGTCGGTGTCTGAGGAGGCCAGCAAACAGCACAGGTATGAGGCTTTGGTCCTTCATGTGTCTAAGGAGGCCAGGCCAGGAACAGGTATGAGGCTCTGCCTCTTCTAGCATCCGAGGAGGCAGAGTAGGCCCAGGTGTGAGGCTCTGTCAATGTCTAAGGAGGCAAGTAAGGCACAGGTACAGGCTCTAGGTCAGCCAGTGACCGAGAAGGGGTCTGTAAGTGTCTCAGGCCTCAGGGTAGGCACAGGTA
>PVJO010013382.1:32766-52218 GCA_004026905.1 Hystrix cristata
AGGCACAGGTATGAGGCTCTGGGTTTGTCAGGGACCGAGAGGGCAGGTGAGGCACAGGTATGAGGCTCTGGGTCTGTCAGTGTCCCGGGAGGCAAGTGAGGCACAGGTATGAGACTGGGTCTGCCGTTGTCTATGGATGCAGGTGAGGCACAGGTATGAGGCTCTTGGTCTGCCAGTGTCCAAGGACGCAGCTGACGCACAGGTATGAGACTGGGTCTGCCAGTGTCCAAAGAGGCAGGTGAGGCACAGGTATGGGGCCCTGGGTCTGCCAGTGTCCAGGGAGGCAGGTGAATCACAGGTATGAGACTGGGTCTGCTAGTGTCCAAAGAGGCAGGTGAGGCTCAGGTATGAGGTTCTGGGTCTGCCAGCATCCGAGGAGGCAGGGGAGACACAGGTATGAGACTGGGTCTGCCAGTGTCCAAGGAGGCAGGTGAGGCACAGGTACAAGACTGGGTCTGCCGGTGTCCGAGGAGGAGGGTAGGCACAGGTGCGTGGCTCTCTGCCAGTGTCTGAGGAGGCAGAGTAGGCACAAGTAGGAGGCAGTAGGTCTGCTAATATCTGAGGAGGCAGGAGCTGGCACAGGTACAAGCCCTATGTATGTATGTCAGTGTCTGAGGAGGTGAGCTAGGCACAGGTATGAGGCTCTTGGTCCTCCAGGAGACAAGGTCAGCCATGGTAAGGTCTTCGGTCAAGTCTGTGGCTCTGGTCAGCCCCATGTGTAGCCTGCCTTGTTGGTCAGCCCAGAGAGTCGCCAGCGCCTGGCCTGCTGTCTTGCTTGCCAGAGGTGGGTTTGGCCCTGGTCCCTGGGCTGCACCTGTGGAAGAGCAGTGCTCTCCAGGAGCAAGTCGATGGCCGGAGGGAGGGGGGCGGGGTGTGCCGGCCCTCCCTCAGCACCTTTTCCTGTCTCTCCTAGTGGGTAGGTGGACGCTACTCGCTGTGGTCGGCCATCGGACTCTCCATCGCACTGCATGTGGGTGAGTGTGTGTTTCTGAGTCTTGCAGCCCCCAAGCGGGAGGGTACTGCAGTCCGAGGTCAGGGGAGGGGGAGTCTATGTCCCTGAACACCTTGTTGTTCCCCCAGGCTGTTGGCCTCTCTGCACTTAGCTGGACCATTTCTTTCAGGTCTGGGAGGGAGGCCTGAGTTGTCTCTCAGGTTACACCTCTGTCTCTCTGTCTCTCCTAACCGCAGATCTGTTGATCTCTGGTCCGAGGGCAACTCAGATCCGACTCTGTCTCAGGGCCAACTCTGGTCAGAGGGCCTTCTGCAGGGCCCAGTTCTCCCAAGTGCTGTTTCTTCTGGCTCCATATGCAGCCTTGTTGCCAGGAGGATACAGGGTGTGGCTATTTCTGTTGATGTTGCTTTTGTGTCACAGGTTTTGACAACTTCGAGCAGCTGCTCTCCGGGGCTCACTGGATGGTGAGTGCTGAGTGGCCAGAGACGTGTGCGTCAGTTCTGCTCCCTCTATGCCTTGCTCCCTCTGTCCCTGCCCAGCAGCTGCTCAGCTCCCACCCACCCTGCTCTTGTTTCAGGACCAGCACTTCCGCACGGCGCCCCTGGAAAAGAACGCCCCCGTTGTGCTAGCGCTGCTGGGGATCTGGTACATCAACTGCTTTGGGTGTGAGACGCAGGCCTTGCTGCCCTATGATCAGTACCTACACCGTTTTCCTGCCTACTTCCAGCAGGTACCAGCTGCCAGGCCAGGCCTTGGAGTAGGCAGGGTGTGCTGGGTCCCACCTGTGCTCTGCTCTCCAACTCAAAGTGCATCTTGGCAACAGGACCCGATCCGTCTTGGGTCAGTGGAGTTTGACCCCCTGTGTTGGGGCATAACTGGCTGTCATTGGTGCCCTGGCCGCTTGGGTCCTGACTTGGCTCCAGGTCACTTCCTTCTTGGGTGTCACTTGGCATGCCTGCAGTAGGGTGATGCCATGAGCAGGGACCACTGTGACCCTGCACCGCCTTTGTCACTCAAACAAAACAGGTTCACGCCCTGTCTGTGGTGCCCCTGTGGCCTATACAGATTTCTGTCCCCCAGAATCCTCAGAACCCCCGAGATGAGCAGCCCCTCCATGTGTCCCAGAAAGCCCTTCCACATCTGCTCCTGCTTTATTTCATAAGCCTCGTCCCTCCCCTATACCTTGGGCTCCCTGGGGCAGGCTCAGCAGGGAATCACCAACACCAGAAGGCCAATCCTGCGATTGAAGGGTGGCTAAGCCCCCAGGCCCCCACTGCTTGGGTGAGGGTTGCCATGACCCAGGGTCCAGGTGGGTGCCCAAGGGCCAGTATCTAGCCTTCAAAGAGCCTGCCCCTGTCTTAAGAAATCGGTTGAAGATTTTGTTACCAACTTTGTTTTTGTTGCTTTTCTTGTTTTGTTTTTGTTTGGGTGCTGGGAATCAGACCCAGGACTCATGCATACTAATTAAGCACTATACAACTAAGCCCCCAATTTTGTTTTTTGGAGGTCATCCACCCACCTCTAGACCCACCTTATCCTGATTGTGGGTCCTTCCTGCAGAGTAGTCTAGGTCAGAAAGTTTAGGAGCCTGTGGACACATTTGCAGGTTTGTCTTATGGACCTGAGGCATCCCAGGCAGGACTTGGGTGTAGTACATGAAGGAGCAAAACTTGCAGGTCAGGACTGAGTTTCTGTCCCCATTACAGGGTGACATGGAGTCCAACGGGAAGTACATCACCAAGCCGGGTGTCCGTGTGGACCACCAGACAGGCCCTATCGTGTGGGGGGAGCCAGGGACCAATGGCCAGCATGCATTCTACCAGCTCATCCACCAAGGTAAGGCTCCCATCCAGCCTGTGCAGGAGCGGTACTGGGCCGGACACAGACGTGATGGCAGGGCCTTCACACTTATGTCAGGGCTGCTCTGTGGGCTGTGTGGTAGCTGTCATGGGGTGGGGTTGCATAGGTAACCACAGTGTCCTTCACAGGCACCAAGATGATACCCTGTGACTTCCTCATCCCAGTCCAGACCCAGCACCCGATACGGAAGGGTCTGCATCACAAGGTAAGGACTCCGTCCTGACCCTCATGCTCTCGCAAGCTCATACCATACCTAGACCCTTAAGACTTGCTTTGCTCAGCAGGTATCTTAGCTTTCTTTTACCACCATAGCAAAACACCACAAATTTAGTAACATAAAAGGGTACCGTTTAGGGGTTAGGGATTTAGCTCAATGGTAGAATGCTTGCCTAGCAAGTGTGAGGGCCTCAGTTTGATTCCCAGCACCACAAAAAGAAAAAAAAAAAAAACAGTACTATTTATTTTCTCTGAGTTTCCATGGGTTAGAAGTACAGCAGGCTGTGTTGGTCCCTGCTTAGTGAAGATTCCCGGGCTGAAATGGAAGTGTTAGCAGGACTGAATTCCCTTCTGGAGGATGAGGGAGAAGATGCTTGCTCATTCAGATTGTTGGCAGAATTCATTTTTATGTGATTGTGGGGCTAGGGATTTAGTTCAGTGGTATAGAACACTTACCTAGCAAGCACAAGGCCCTGAGTGCGATCCCTGGCACACACACACACACACACCCCCGCAAAAAAAATTCACATGATTGTGGGAAGCAGGGACCAGGCTCCTTGCTGTTGGGCGAGGATTTTTTTCAGACTTTAGAAGCCACTTGCTTTCTCTAGCTTGTGGCCCTCTTCATCTTGGAACCGGCAATGGCAGATAAGTTTTTGTGTGTTTTTTTGGTTGGTTGTTTTTTGCAGAACTAGAGATTGAAAGCAGGGCTTTCACACTGAGCTACATCCCAGACGTTTTTATTTTTTATTTTGAGACAGGGTCTCACTGGGTTGCTAAGTTGTACTGACAGGCTGGACTCAAACTCACAAGCTTCTTACCTCAGGCTCTCAGAGTGCTGTGCTACCATGCCCAGCGTAGATTAAATCTTACTTATTTGCTTTTTTTTTGAGACAGGGTCTTACTATATAGTTTAGTCTGGCCTTGAACTCACTATGTAGCCCAGGATGTCCTCAAACTCTTGGTAATCCTGCTGCCTCAGCCTCCTGAGTTCTGGGATTACAGGCATGCACTATCACTCCCAGCTAACTGTCTTTTAAATCTTTAACTATCTCCTTTATCTCTGACTGACTCTGCCTTCCTATTCTATTTCCTCTTCTACTTGTAAGGGCCCATGTGGTTAGACTGGGCTCACTGGATCATCCAGGATAATCTCCCTGTTTAATGTCCATAACCTCAGTTCCAAGTGTGAAGCTCGTTTTGCCATGTGCTATAACATGCACAGGCATAACAAGGAGGGACAGAGGCCCTGGAGCCAAGATCCTGCCTGTCACGGCAGCACGTGGGGAACCTTCTAGAGTATTGTGCTTCTCTTGGGTGTATAGAGCAGTTTAGAGTTATGTGGACAAGGCTTTCCTAAGTGACCTCGGTTTGAATTCTGATTCTTTCCCTGTGGAGTTCCGTTATCCAGCACTACTGACTTGGGAAGAGAGATGACACCTCTTTTAGAGTCTTTTTTCCTGCCTGTGCTGGGAATGGAACCCAGAGCCTTGTGCACGCTAGGAATGTGCTCTCCACCTCTGAGCTGTATCCCCAGCCCCCTCGGGGTCTTAAAGAGTTGTTGGCAGAGTTGTCAGCAGGGCCCTTGGCAAGCGGCGCACGCTCCCTGAGAGTGGTTAGCCTTGCTGCCTCCCTGTGGTGTCATTGGCTGTGCCCTTCCGTCCTTCCTCACTCCAGCTGAGCTAAGCACTGAGTGCCCACACAGGGACTGACCTCGCTCAGGAAGTGCCAGGTGGTGTCGTCCCTCTGCCTGAGGCTTCAGCGTTGTTCTCAAGTGTAACCGGGTATGTCTCTTGTCAGATCCTCCTGGCCAACTTCTTGGCCCAGACAGAGGCCCTGATGAAGGGGAAATCGACTGAGGAGGCCCGGAAGGAGCTCCAGGCTGCTGGAAAGAGTCCAGAGGATCTTGAGAAGCTGTTGCCACACAAGGTCAGCACTCTGGAGCCAGCTTTGGGCTGGATGCTGGAGCTGGAGGGATGATGATGTGGAGTCAGGGCACAGGTGTGCAGTGTCTCGCTCGTCCTATACCCTGGGAAGTTCTCACCTCCCAGACTTGTATAACCCAGCCTCTGGGGTTCCATTTTAGGGGATTGGGAATCAGGATTAACTTGAGGACATTCTTTGTTGTTTTCTGAAGGTCTTTGAAGGAAATCGCCCAACCAACTCTATTGTGTTCACCAAGTTAACACCATTCATCCTTGGAGCTTTGATCGGTGAGTAGGGGAAATAACTGGCTTGGGGTGATTTGGACGGGGCTAGGGAGGCCCTAACGTGCACTGTCTGCCACCTCCACAGCTCTGTACGAGCACAAGATCTTCGTTCAGGGCGTCATCTGGGACATCAACAGCTTTGACCAGTGGGGGTGAGTTGCTGACTCAGGAGGATGTGGAACACCTATAGGTTGGCTTGCTTGAGGATTTCAGTAGCAACACTGAAACCTTACTCATCTTTCTCTTCCTCCCCTTCCTGGCAGAGTTGAGCTGGGAAAGCAGCTGGCTAAGAAAATTGAGCCTGAGCTTGATGGTAGTGCTGCAGTGACCTCTCATGATTCTTCCACCAATGGGTTGATCAACTTCATCAAACAGCAGCGGGAGGCCAGAACTGAATAAACATAGCTGCAACCCTAGTGTGACTTGTCCCTCCTTGCCGTAGTCTGCACTGCATGGTCCTGCCCTCCCTGCCCAGAGCAGCCTCTGGTTGTGGGCTTGGACCACAGCCCTTTGGGGGAAGCTGGTCTGGAATTAACCACCCTACCTCCTACAGTCCATTCTCCCTATTTTCCAATCGGCTAAAATGTTTCAGTGCAGCTGATTTTTCTGATCTGTACTCACGTGGTTCATATCCCAAGTAGAAAAATAAAGATGCCACAAAGGGTGTGGACTCAGCTTCTTCCTGTTTCCTGTGATGGTGCTTCACAGGGCAGAGTGCCTGGTGGAGGAACGGTGTGCCTCGACTGACTCCTAACTGCTGCTGGTGAGCAGGTCCGGAGTGGAAAACGCGAAGAGGAAAGAGGATGGGCTGGGACACAGCCAAACCTAGGAGGTCTTGGCCTCTACTCAGATCTAATCTCTGCCCCGTTTCACTCCTTGTCTCTGTGACTTCAGGGAGATCACCTACTTCTGTTCATTGAATAGTTTTTCAAACCACAGTGAGATTATGACTTTGAGGTGAATTCCTGGTCATGATCAAGGGTAAGTCCCATTTTCTGACCAGGTACTTAATTCTTTGCTTTTATAATTGTCTTTATATCTTCTCAAGATATTAAATAATAGCCAGGCATGGTGGTGCATACCTATAATCCCAGCACTAGGGAGGCTGAGGCAGGAGAATCAACGAGAGTTCAAGACCCACCTGGACTACATTATGAGACCCTCTCAAAAATCCAGAAAAAAAAATTGAAAGGATATTAAATAGTATTTTTGGCCAGTTAAGCAGAAAAGGACTTTCATTTAGAGTCAACTGACAAGCTGGGTACTGTGATACATCCCTATAATCTCATCTGCTTAGCTGAGGCAAGAGGATCAAAAGTTCAAGGCCAGCATGAGCACAGTAATGAGACTACCCCCAATAAAAAGAAAAGGGGATCTGGAGATGTAGCTCAATAGAAGAGCACTTACCCAGTATTTGTAAGGCCCTGAATTGAGTCCTGAGTACTGCCTAGAAAAAGGTCAACAGACTTAATTGACGGTAGGCAAGAGGCTGGGCTCCCAGACCTGCACCCCAGGTCATGATGCGGAGTGGTCTGGGTAGGGAAACTGCTGTTACACTCAGCAAAACTGCCTCTGCCCACCTGCTCCTGGGTTACCCACTTCCAAGCTGCATTCTAGCTTGGTTACATGCCTTTCTCAAAATAGGGACAGCCAAGGTTGGTATTTTCTGCTCGTAGGAGGGGAAGGCAAACACTTGGAGTGAGCGATACCTTAATTACAGAAAGTGGCCATACATATGAATGTCCACTAAAAATATACTCAGAAGTTGGCACTTTGTATTGGTGAAGTGATTCTTTGGGGGATTTTCTTTGGATTTTTAATTGTTATATTTTGGCTCCAAAAGTGAATGCCCTTTCCTCTTCATCTTTGTAGCTGTAACACATTCTTGACCATCGAGCTCTACTGAGGTCCCCAGTGATGCACTTCCTTTTGGGGGGGGGTGGAACCCAAAGCCCCTTGCATGCTACACAAACGCCCTACCACTGAGCTACACCCCTAGCTTCTCCACCTTTCTTAATACAGCTGATGAAAAGTGCAGGCTTGTTCCTGTCACAGGCACTTCCTCTGTCACAAAGGAGGAAGAAGCCTTCCACGCCACACTCTTTGGGGCTTTTCCACCACCAAGCTTTAGATCCATCTGCTGTCCTCTACTCCGGGAGGCTGCAGCCTCTGTTGCTCTGTGGCTTGCAGTCATTCGAAGATTCATAGCAAGCTGCTTCTGGGTAACACTTCTACAAAAGACAAAGTTTTTTGTTTTTTGTTTTAAAGAACAAGCAAAACAGTTTATAGGGCGAGAAGAAGATTCAACTTGGCAGAGACCCTCAGACTAACCTGGCTTCAGGTGAATGATTTCAGCAGCGGGATCACGTCCTCTTCTAGCTAGCTGCCGAACCACGTCTTCCTCATGCAGAGGGAACTGATACAGGTCCCTTGCCACATATCCCGCGGCCTTGAGTTGTCCTTCTGCCCCTTATCTCTGCCACTGTCATCACTTGCAGCTTCTACTTCTGCCTTGGCTTCCAGTTCTAAGTTTTGAACAGATAAGTCTGCAGTGTGAAACAGATCTTAAAATCTTCATTCTGCACTTCCTTAATTGTAAATTGTACCACATCTGGTGTTAACTCAGGAGGTCCAAATCCTACTCTTCTTGAATTCAGTCAGGTCCCTGATGGTCTGTGGTTACGTTGTTCCAAGGCTTCCATGATCACATCAGTGATAAATGTGATGTTAAAAATTGCCCCTGAGCAGAGTATGGTGGTAGACGCCTGTAATCCCAGCACTGTGAGAAGCTGAAGAAAGAGGATTGAAAGTTTGAGTCCAGCAATTTAGTGAATTAGCCCCTTTCAAAATTTAAAAATATAAAAAAGGCTAGGGATAAGCACAAGGCCCTGAGTTCAATCCCCAGCACCAACCCCCACCCCCAAAAAAGGAACATAGCTCAGTGTAATGGTCCTGGGTTCAATCCCAGTACTGCTGAAAGGAAAAAAGTCTCTGGAATTCCTTTCGCATTTTTACCTTGCTAGTAGCAACCAATACCAGTATCTTAAAAACTTGGGTTGGGGATTTAGCTCAAGTGGCAGAGTGCTTGCCTAGCAAGTGCAAGGCCCTGTGTTTGATCCCCAGCACCCTCCCAAAAAATATGTTTAATTTCACGTTTTGTTTTTTTTTTCTTGGTGCTACAGATCAACCAAAAAATATCTTGAAAACTCACTTTAAATAGGAGCCCTCGGGCTGGGGATTTAGCTCAGCGGTTAAAAGTGCTTGCCTTGCAAGCACAAGGACCCGAGTTCGATCCCCAGCACCAAAAAAAATAAATAAAAATAAATAAATAGGAGCCCTCCATCCTGTAATCACACTTTGATGGAGGGGCTATTGTAGGGGCAGGCATGCCCAGCTATTCAGAAGGTTGGGGCAAGAGGACTGCAAGACCCAAAATAACATTTTTCTAAAAAGGGCTGAGGTTAGCCAGGTGTGGTGCGCACACTTGTAATCCCAACACTTGGGAGGCTGAGGCTGGAGGATCGCTGCGAGTTAGAGGCCAGCCTGAATTAGAGTGAGACTCTGTCTCAGAAAAACAAACCAAAAAGGGCTAGTGCTGTAGCTCTGTGATAGAGTACTTGCCTAGCATATATGAGGCCCTAGATTCAATCTTCAGTACTGAAAAAAATCTTTCAAGTCAATTTCTTATATTTTAAAAATAAATCCTGGCTGGGACACAGTGGTACACACCTGGAATCCTAGGTGGGAGGCTGAGGAAGGAGGATCTCAAATTTTGAGTCCAGTCTGGGCAATTTAGAAAGACCCTGCCTCAAACATTAGAAGTAAGTTTTGCTGTTGGGCATAGTGGCGCACACCTGTAATCCCAGTACTTGGGAGGCTGAGGCAGGAGGATCACCAAGAGTTCTAGGCCAGCCTGAACTACAATAGAGACCCTGTATCAACAAACAAAAAAATCAAGTGCTGGAGATGTAATTCAGTGATACAGTATACCTGAGGTTGATCTCCAGTTAAAGGTGAAAGATTTATACCATCTGAAGAAAAACCAGAGTATGATCTCCAGTTAAAAAAAAAGGTATATTATCTATAATCTCCACGGGAGAGATACATACATAGATAGAAATATATATATGTAGTCACAGAGAGATATATGATATACATCACATATATAAGTCTCATATATATGCCATGTCATATATACTATAGATGTCATGTGTCATGTCATATATAATATATATATATCTTGGGGAACAGTTAAAACAACAGTATATTAAAAAAACAGTATACATTTGCTAATTCATCCAACCTCTTTGGCTAGAACTAAAGTAAACATCACTGTCAGACTTCACCAAGGCTTTTAAGGCTATCAGGTGGCCAGTTTCATCTCCAGGCCCTGGCTGGGGCTGGAACCAAACATGAGAAGGCCAGTGCTTCTTTGGAGGTGTAAATCTTTGATAACATATTTCATTTACACGCCATGCCATGAATCTTTTCTTGGGGGTTGCTGGGGATTGAACTCAGGGCCTTGTGCTTGCTAGGCAAGCGCTCTACCACTTGAGCTAAATCCCCAACCCCCATGGTATGAATCTTGAAATACTGCTTTTGCAATGTATTTTTAAAATTTTATTTACTAACTTATTTGCAGTACTTGGAATTGAATCGAGGACCTTTGCCCTGAGCTACATCCCTACCCTTTTTTATTTTTTTTTTATTTTGAGGCAAGATCTCAAATTCCCCAGGCTGGGCTTGAACTTGCAATTTTCCTGCCTCGTCAGCCTCTCAGCGCACCCAGCCGCAATTTAAATTCTTTAAATGTCAGGCTTATTGAGGTATAATTTACATATAGTAAAACTCACCTTTCTTTGGTAAATAATTGTGAGTATTGAAAATGTAGTATACGGTCCATGACCACAACTAGGATATTTAGCAGTTTCCTTACCTGAAAAGTTCATGGCACCCCTTTGTGATCAATCCCTGCTCCCTAAATCCTGGCAACCATTGATCTGGTTTGTTTTACTTAAATGTTGTCCTTTTCAGAGAACAGCCTTTTGTGTCTGGCTTCTTTCATTTATCACAATACCTCCAAAATTCATTCGGGCTGTGCCATAGGCATTTGAAAACTTTATTACGGAAAATTCCCAACATATAAAAGTTGACTATTATAATAAATCTCCTTCCGTGTCTGGCACTAAAAGTTAACAATTACCAACTCATGGCCAACTTTATTGCATAGACAACACCTCTTTTTGCTGTAGCAAACCCAGATATATCATTTTATCTACATGCATTTTGGTGCCTATCTCTCAAATTTCTTGTTTTCCTTTTCTTTTAGGTAGATAAGATTATCCTGCCTAAATTTCTTGTTTTCTGGCAAGGCTAATCTCATAGTAGATGGTGTGTATTTTCTTTCGCAAGACATTAGAAGGTACTTAATTCCTGGGGGCTCCCGGATTTCGAGCACTTGACATCACCTCTTTGTAAACTCCGGAAACCAGCCCCTTAAATCCATGCCTCCGTATTCCATAAAAGGATCCTAATCTGTAGCAAGACCGTCTCGGTGACGTAGACAGCGCGCGTGCGCAGAGAGGCGCACCCGCTCGGCTGCCGTAGTTTTTCTTTTCACGTGCGCGCCCGGTTGTCATGGCGGCCTTTCGGCAGTCAGTGCTGCTAGGACTTCGAGATATGGCAGTGCACGGCAGCCCCACAGGGCCGGGCTCCTGGACTTCCAGCAAGCTGGGCGGCGTTCCGGTGAGGACGGGCGCCGGAGCCAGGGTCGGCGGGTGCTGGTGAAGGGTACGCAGTGAGAAAGTGGGCGAGGTCCGGGCGTACACTGGGAGTCTGAAGTGCATCACTCCTCCTCCTCAGGACGTCCTGCCCGCCGTAGCTGCGCCGAGGCCGGAGTGTGGACGCTGCAGGCAGCCGCTCGCCCTGGTCGTGCAGGTGTACTGCCCCCTGGAAGGCTCCCCCTTTCATCGGCAGCTGCACGTGTTCGCTTGCGCCCACCCCAAGTGTGGCGACGGCGGGGCGCGCAGGTAAGCGGAGAAGCCCGGGAGCCGCCCCTGCCCGTCTCTGCGAGTTGGCGGTGGCTGGGGGCGCGCGCCGGGCTGGGACTCGAGGGGCGGAGCCCTCACGGCCACGTGTCTGTACCCTGAAGCTGGAAGGTGTTCCGCTCCCAGTGCCTGGAGGTGCGAGAGAAAGAGACGCAGCACGCTCAGGTAAAATGGGGACGTGATTGGTATATTATGTTTTGCTGTAATGGTATTTTCCAGAATGTCGTATAAAACAAATTTATGCCAAAAAAAAAATTTACGCCGTGGGATTTTTTTGCTTTTGTTTTTTTGGTTCGGCTTTTTGAGACAGTCTTGGTTTGTAGTTCAGAGTGGCTTCAAATTCACTATGTGGCCGGGCGCTGGCCTTGAACTCCCCACTATCCTTTTGTTTCAGCCTGAGAGAGTGCTGAGATCACAGGTGCGCGCCGCCACGCCCATCTGTAAACAGTGTTTGTTTTTTTTAATTTTTTTTAATGGTTTTTGAAGTAAAATGGAAATGGGCTTTTCTCTTTCAAAACCATAAGAGGTTTTGTGAGTTCTTTTAATTTACACTGAAAGTCTTCTTTTTTTTTTTTCTTTTTTTACATTGACAGTCTTGAGACCTAGTTTACTGATGCAGGAGTGTGTGTATGTGTGGAATTCATATATGTGTTTATAATATATAAGCGTTGTATAATGTGCATTTGTAACAAACACACTAACATGGAATCCAAGTTTATTGAATTGAAAAGGCAGGTTGGTAACTGTACAACGAAATTCAGCCTCACTTTGCCTGTGAAGGTCTCTATTATATGTGTCAGGCATAATACTAGCAACACAAGGAATAAAAAGGATTCAGGGTTCAATTGCAGGTTGTAGGAAAACACTGACTCTTCTGCTGAGAGAGCTGTAACACAAGGATTTAAATGTTTATTAACTCCTTGGACAGGCTGGAGGAGACTATTCCAGGAATGACCTCATGAAGATCTCAGAACCGACCCATCTGCTAGGCTATGTCTTGTGCAGTTGGAAAGCTTAAATGTAGTCTTGAGAACTGGAAGCCACACTTGTCATAGAACTGTTGGTTCTTGAGCCTTGGTTTACTTATGTTTACAGACTGCCTCGCTTTTGCTTTGTGGCATTTCTTTCCACTTCGTTCTGTCTCAAAATTGGTTCCCTCTGGTGGACCTGATTAGTGATCCCCTGATCATATCTGAAAGCCTAATTGTTAAGAAGTCTGGAAAATACTCTTCTTTCAGTGTGTGCAATACATGAAGCACAAAAAAAAAGATTTTTGAATCTGCCACACTGCCCCTGAAAAGATAAGGATTCAGGTCACTTCTGACATGCTTTTGAGTAGATGGGAGTCCAAGAAGTTGAATTGGAATGTGCCAGAGGGGAAGGGGCTGGTGTGAAGGCTCCCTCGGGAAAGTGAAGGAATGGGTGACTAAAGTCAAAGGAATAGATGAAATCACCTAAATATACTTAGACTTTATGCATTGGGTATTTTTCCAGAAACAAGAAAATGACCTTGCTGCTGAGAACTGGTGTGAAGGTGCAGATGACTGGGGAAGTGACAGTGAGGAGGTGCCTCCAGCACAGCTTACCTTGGGTTTTGGAAATGATTCTAACAGTGCCAAAGATGTAGACTGGACTGGCCAGCTTCAAGACCTCCATCTGCAGGACTCCGACTGGCCTGCTGCTCATCCTGCACCTCCAGGGGAAGAGGTGGCCCTTTCTACTGTGATGCCACAGTTCCTGCCTTACTACATCTGTGTTGTAGATGAGGATGACTACAGAGACTTTGCCAGTCTAGAGCATGCCCACAGCCTTCTAAAGGACTACCAACAAAGAGAAGGAGTTGATATGGAGCAGTTGCTTTCCCAGAGGTGAGAATGTGTGTGCCAAGGTTAAAAGATGACTTGGTCAGGAAGCTCCCACAGTAGGTACCCTTTGGTTTTGCCCCAGGACCTGGGGAAACTTTCAGGCAGAATTCTGTGGTAGGAACTTTCTGCTTTATTCCTCTCAGATAAGAAAAGGAGACAGGTGCTCCTTGTCCGCCAGCCTCAGGGAACTTCAAAACACCTGATTGTGTGCATAAATGCCCTCAAGAAAAAGAACTAAGATAACCTAAAAGTTAGAGATGCTAAGTGTATCTTTAACATTCTTTTCTCTTTTTTTCAGTGCCAGGGATTGAACCCAGGGCTTTATACGTATTAGGCACTCTGCCACTGAGCTACATCCCCATTCCCTTTTCTGTTTCAAATGGCTTTTTTTTTTTTTTACTTTGTTTTACCAGAGATGAAACCTTAGAGTGCTAAACCACATCCCCAGCCTGTCTTGATTGATTGGTTGATTGATTGTTTGATTGATTGATTGATTGATTGATTGATTGCAGTACTCAGGATTGAAGCTAGGATCTTCACACAGGCCTACATCGCAGCCCTTTTTTATTTTTTGAGACGGGGTCTTGCTAAGTTGCCCAGGCTGGCTTGGAACTTGCAGTCCTTCTGCCTCAGCCTCCTGAGTAGCTGGGATTACATGCCTGTGCCACCACTCCTGGCTGTTTTTAAATGTCTTTAAACAAAGACAGGTGAGTTAGAAAAATGTCACTTATTTATTGTCCCTTGGCTGAGGCTCCACAACTGCTTAAGACCTTAGAGGTCCTTCTTCCTTTGTTCTCACCTATAAAATGGGAGGGAGCTTCTCTGTTTTATCAGTGAAAGTCAGGTGAGAGAGAACAGTTTTTTTTTTTTTTGTTTTTTGTTTTTTTCTTTTTTGGTGCTGGGGATCAAACTCAAGGCCTTGTGCTTGCAAGGCAAATGCTCTAACCACTGAGCTAAATCCCCAGCCCCTTCAGAATAATGTTAAAGCCAGGTGTGGTTGTGTATTTCGGTAATCCCAGCACTTCAGAGGCTGAATCAGGAAGATCACTTCGAGTTCAAGAACAGCCTGGGCTACTTAGTGAGTTCAAGGCCAGCTGGAACTACATAGACCCTGTCTCAAAAAAACCAAAACAGAATAATGTTATAAAGAACTGCCTCAGTGTTGGAGATTTAGCTCAGTAGTCAGAGTGCTTGCCTCAAAAGCACAAGGCCCTGAGTTCGATCCCCAGCACAAAAAAATAAAAACACAAAACTAAAAATGACTGCCTGAACACATTAATATTTGAAAATAACCTGATGGAGAGAGTCAGTGAACACAATGGCTTTTTGTTGTTGTTTTGAGACAGAGTCTTGCTATAGCTAGCCTTGTACTCAAGGTGATCCTGCTGCCTGTGGGATTACAGGCATGCACCACCATGACCGGCTTCAAATTGTTAAATTTATTTTTAAAAGAAAATTATTTTGTTTCCTCTTCTAAATACTGTAATTCTCTGGATATGCACACTCGAAAATGATTTCCGCTTTTCTTTTTAGTTTTTCTAGTGATGGTGATGAAAAATATGAGAAGACCAAAATTAAAAGTGGAGATCAAATGTTTTACAAATTCATGAAGAGAATTGCTGTTTGTCAAGAGCAGATCTTAAGGTAAAAGAGGCATATTTTCTTTCATTATTTATTATTATGAAAATAATTTGTGCTGGAGTCAGGCATGGTGGCACACACCTGTAATCCCAGCATTCGGGAGGCTGAGGCAGAAGGAATGCCATGAGTTTGAGACGAGCCTGGACCACATACTGAGTTCAAGGCACTCTGAACTACATAGGAAGACCTTGTTTTAAAAAAAAAAAAAAAAAAAAAAACACAGGAAGAAAAGTATAATGACAAAACCAAGAACCCCAATGATCCCCAAACCAAGAGAGAACTATTGCTTAGATTTTAGGATATTACCTTTACTTATTTTTTTATGCATTTAGGTACATGTATGTGTTTATTTTTAAAAGTGAAGGTCCTGGGCTTGATGCCCAGACCTAAAACAAAACAACAAAAAAACACCGTAAGTAGGATTATAAATGGCTTATAACTTATCTCTTATTCAATAAGCATTCATTAGTATGAAGGAGTAACATTAAAAATTCTGCAAAGTATTTTTTCTGCTTTTTTTAATACTTAAAATTTCAATAGATAATACACTCATAATGCTCAAAAATATAAAAATATCCAGGTGTGGTGATGAATGCCTGTTTTCCCAGCTACTCAGAGACCAAGGCATAACTCCTGAGTACTACAGCTCTTGAGTTTGTACCCTAGCGCCTGAGGACTGTTTTTGGGTTTTTACTTTTAGTTTCTTTTTGAATAATTTCTGTTTACTGTTTCTCAAATTCACAATATTTTATTAATGAATTTATTCTACTGTTAAATTTTCTTGAAGTTCTTTATTTCTTTTCTCTTTTTCTTTGTTTCCCTTTGAGACTGTCTTGGTATGTTGCCTAGGCTGACCTCTAACTCATGATCCTCCTGCCTCAGCCTCCCACGTAGCTGGGATTACAGCGATGTGCCACCCTGCCCTGAGTTCGATCCCCAGCACCAAAAAAAAGAAAAAAATTTTCCAATACAGCATTTTTCATTTCTAGCATTTCTGTTACAGTCTCTTTTAGTTTCCATTTCTGTGCCACATTTCTCATCTCTTTATACCTTTTCATTTTATCTGTAATATTCTTTTACATATTTGTTACTGATATTTTAAAGTCTTTATGTTACAGCTGGTTATGGTGGCTCATGGTTTTAATCCCAGCATTCAGGAGCCTGAAGCAGGAGGATCGTCATGAGTTCAAGGCCAGCCTGGAATACATAGAGAGACCTTGTCTTACTTCCCTTCTTTTTTTTTCTGTGCTGGGGATCGAACCCAGGGCATTGTGCTTGCAAGGCAAGCACTCTAACCACTGAGCTAAATCCTCAGCCCTGAGACCTTGTCTTACAAAACTGAAAATAAAATAAAATCCTCATGTGACAGATCCATTATCTTGTGTGTGGGTCTTGTATTGCCTTTCTTTATGGGTTAAATTTTCCTCCTCCTTTGCATATCTAATAACTTTGGGGTTTTTTTGGTTATTTGCCAGAAACTATGTGTTGAAGAATAGGAGACATTGAAGTAAACATTTACTGCCTAAAAAGCCCGTCTGAAAGCCAGCAGTGTGGAGGTCTCAGTCTGTTTAATCTGCACTTGAGCCGGGTCTGCACTTTGCCGTGGCTTTATTTGATCCAGTTCTGCATTGGCTTCAGTGCATTTATTGAGATTGAGTCCAAGCATTGACAAGACTGTTGGTATCTTGCTGTGGTTTATACTTGCTATTAGTTTGCTGGCCTCTGGGGGCTTTGATTTACTCTCTTGTTTTGCTCATGATAACTCTACAAGAAAGTAAGTTTGCAGTGGACTGCCTCGGTGTTGAGATGTGACTTAAATGTAGGAGGCTTTGATTGAGTTCTCCATTCCCTCGTGCTAGGTACTCCTGGACGGGAGAGCCCCTCCTTCTGACGTGCCCCAGCCCGGGAGTCCTCGAGGTCCCAGGCTGCAGCCACTGTGGAGGCCAAAGGACATTTGAATTTCAGCTCATGCCAGCGCTGGTCAGCATGCTCAAAAGCGCTAACACAGGTAAGAAATGCTTTATTTTATTTTATTTTTTTTTTTTTGGTTCTGGGGATTGAACTCAGGGCCTTGTGCTTGCAAGGCAAACACTACAACCACTGAGCCAAATCCCCAGCAGAAATGCTTAATTAATTTTAGTTTGTGGATTTCTGGCATTATTTTGGAATTACATTAAGATGAAGGACTGTGTTGGTTAATTATAAAGTATCATAACATATTGTAGAAAATTTGGGAAATTGAAATTTATAACCCAACAATCTTAACACAAACACAAATAACCATTTAGATTGATTTAAAGCCAAGCTATTTTGTATCCTTAATATTTCTTATTATATTTATTATATGACAAAAATACTATCATTTAAAAAAATTGCTTAAACCAGGCATAATGGCACACACCTGAAATTCCAGCACTCGGGAGGCTGAGACAGGAGGATCACTGCAGGTTGAGCCCAGCCTGAGCTAAATAGTAAGTTCAAGGCCAACCTGAATTACAGAGCAAGACTGTCTCAAAAGACCAAAGGAACCAAGATGTATCATGTACAGGTACAAAATAACCATGTTGATTATAAACATTATGTATACAATGTACCAATACATGTTCTTGGTAAAAATAATAAAAAATTAAAAAGTAAAAAAAAAAAAAAAAAAAAAAAAAAAAAAAAAAAAAAAAAAAAAAAAAAAAAAAAAAAAAAAAAAAAAAAAAAGACCAAAGAAAGTGTTCAAATAAAAAATTGCTTAGCTGGGCTGGTGGTATATGCCTGTCATCCCACCAGCTTGGATGATCGAGGCTCAAAGATGACTTGAGGCCAACCTGGGCAATGTGAGTGAGATCCTATCTTAAAAAAAAAGTGAAAAATAAATAAATAAATAGCTTTCTAGCAATTATAATCACTTTATATTATTATACAGTCTTCGCTTTTCAAATTCTTTTGAAGAAAACCTTAACATTTTAAAAATTATTTTGTTTTGTTTTGTTTTTTTGAGACAAGGTCTCACTATGACAGTTCAGGCTGGCTTTGACTGCACCATGTAGATGTAGCCCAGGCTGGCATAGAACTTGCAGTGATTCTCCTGCCTCAGCCTCCACCAGTGTGCACCACCATACCCTGCTTCTTTAACATTTTTATAATAAAAGTAATACACTGCATTGGTCAGCATCACATTACCATAACAAAATACCTGAGGGTCAGCTTATAAAGGTAAAAGTCCCACAGTCCTTTTTGGGTCCTGTCCCCAGAGGTTTAAGGACCTCCCAGTAGGCCCCACTGCCTAAAGGTCCACACCATCTCCCAGTAATGTCACCCAGAAAACTAAGGGTTTTTTTTTGTTTTGTTTTGTTTTTTAAACTAGTGCTGGGGATTAAACCTTGGCCTTCACACTCTGCTGCATTATTAGCTCTTCATTTTTTACTTTGAGATTGGGTCTTACTAAGTTACTGTGTTGCACAGGCGAGGCTTGAACTTGTGATCATCTTGCCTCAGCCTCTCAAGCTAAGTTTCCTTTTTTAATGATAAGTTTACTTTTCTATACTGTCCTCTAAATGTATTTTATTTATACACACATAAATATATATACGTAAAAGATTGGAGGTGGTCAAAGATATACATACTGGGCTGGGGATTTAGCTCAAGTGGTTAGAGTGCTTGCCTTGCAAACACAAGGCCCTGAGTTCGATCCCCAGCACCAAAAAAAAAAAAGAAAGAAATACTATTTTGTACTCTTTTGCTTCTTTTATATAAGTGGGAGATTTTTTTTTTCCATGATATGTAGGGAGTTTTTGCAAACAGCTTTTTTCAGATATATGGGCATATAATGATCTGTATGTATTTAAATAGTATAGTGTGAAAAGTATTGACATGGGTGTATACCTGTGAAATCATCAGTAGCATAATTAGAATAATAAACATGTCTGTCACCTCCAGAAAGTTCCTCAAGCTCCATTGGGTCCCCTATTCCAGCCTTTGAACTTTAAGTTATTATAGATTAGTTTGCATTTTCTAGATTTTTTTTTTTTTTTCATTTTCTAAGATCTTTATGAGTGGAATACATGTTGTTTGTATCCATAGTTCATACCTTGTTCTGAGTACTATTCCATTTTATGGGTATATCATAATTTATCAGTTGACCTTTTAAATTTATCAGTTGACTTTTTAAAGGACATCATGTGTTTTTCTGTTTGGGGCTGTTAACAAATTAAGTTGCTTTGAACATTTTTGTTCAAGTATTTGTATGGACATAGACCTTTATTATTCTTGAGTAATACCTAGGAGTGGAATGGCTTGATCATATGGTAAATGTGTGTATGTAGCTTTTAAGACACTGCCTACTGTTTTTCCAAGTGATTGTACCATCAGTTTATATACTAGCCAGCAGTTTATGGGAGTTGTACATCCTTGTCACTACATGGTATGCTCAGTCTTTTCATTTTAGCCAGGCTCATAGGTATGTAGTCTTATGGTTTTTATTTGTACATATTTCTCTAATGACTGATTATTTTGAGCATCTTTTATGTACTTATTTGCCACCTTATGTTTGCCAGCATAGTTACCTCCAAGCCATACTTCTCATCTTTTCCTTTGCCTTTTTTCTTTGTTTTGCTCTTTTTTTTTTTTTTTTTTTTTTTTTTTTTTTTTTTTTTTTTTTTTTTTTTTTTTTT
>PVJO010013383.1:6952-52146 GCA_004026905.1 Hystrix cristata
TTTTTTTTTTTTTTTTTTTTTTTTTTTTTTTTTTTTTTTTTTTTTTTTTTTTTTTTTTTTTTTTTTGGTAGGCAGTGTTGGGGATTGAACTCGGGGCCTTGCGCTTGCTAGGCAAGTGTTCTACCACTGAGCTAAATCCCCAGCATCTAATTGGCTTTATTTTTGTGTGAATTTAGGTTTCAAAATTGCTTCAGATAGCTTTTCTGACTCCCCAGAGCTGCTTCAGGTGTGTTCAGGGGGCTTGCTTTCTGAGATGTCCTCTCCTGCTTTTCTGTGGCTTTTCTCGTTCTTCTCTCCTACCCTGCTCAACTTTGATTCCCTGGGGTTTCACCTCAGTGTGGGGCTGTCCTGGAAGAAAGCCCCTTCGGTCGGTTTTGAGAATACTGGGTCTCGTGTGCACCTGGACCTTCAGACCCTCTTATTGCATCCCCTGTAGTCAGTGGCACTGCAGAGGGCAGAGTGCTTCCCAGTGTCCACTGCTTGTCTCACATTGGCCTATTGGTGTCTGGTCTGACAGGGGACCCCCACGCACACTCTGGTTTGATAACATACAGGTCATGTGGCTCTTGGTGGTTTGCCTACAACCACTTGTTGGGATCATGTACACTTTTGGGATCATAACCTAGGTTTTTTTTGTTGTTGTTTTGTTTTGAGACAGCGTCTTGCCATGTAGTTCAGACTGGCCTCAGACTCTGACTGTCCTGCCTCAGCCTCCCAAATGCTGGGATTACAGGCGTGTGCCACCATGCTTGGCTCATGACCTAGTTTTGTGTAAATACTCTCTCCAAGGGTTTGGTTTGGTTTGGTTTTGTCACCTGCTGTTGTTTTTATGGAGAGACTTGGGAAAATCTGAAAACTATGCTACCAGTGAAGCCACCATCTTCCCAAGATCCTCTCATGTTACCTCTTTATGGGCATTGCCGAGTGAACACTTTGTAAATTAACTAATGCTTTGGGATAAATCTTCTTTATTTCTTTAAACCCTTAAGTGTAGAAATGATACCTAAGTCACTCATTTAGTCATTTAATGTCCCCCAAATCATACGATTATTTTGGTGTAATTGAAACTTTTATAGTTTTGCAGCCAAAATGAAATTTTAAAGACATATTTGATCTTCTCCTGTTTCTTAGTACCTCATTTTCCACTTTGCTGTCCTCAAGGTAAAAGAACACTGTACAGTAGATCGGATGGTTTCAAGTAATACTGTCCCCCTTCTTGAAACAGAAAAGCTCTCGGTAGTTCCTCAGGTGGAGGCTGTGGGTAGTGACTCCTGAGTTACAAGTGGTAACAAAGGGTAGGCAGCGTAACAAGGCCTTGTTCCAGGCGAGGAAGGTGCCTGAAGTTGGGAGCACGGGCGACTGCACAACACTCCCAGCCTCAGTTGCTTTACATATGAGATAGATTCATAATAATAATGATAATGCCTGCTAAGAGGATCAAAAGAAAGGTATTTATATATATATATATGTTATTTTTCATAATGTGTTTGAATGGGTACCCATTTATAGTATAGTTCATAGTAGGAAGAATACTTTAACAGACATTTGGTAGAAAATACAGTAGAGCTAGTTTAGCAAGTGAACTGTGAAAGGCTGAAATTAATTTTAAAAGCTGCTTCTGGAATTGTGAAGTCCATCAGGTCTCAAGTATTTAAGCCTTGCATTGTTGATTTTGTGAGCACTGAGTGACAGTGATGTTACTTACGGCTGGCCTGTGAGTGTGCTACATGCTGTGAAGGTGGCTTCTATAAGCAGCCTTAAAGTAACTGATAGTGACACAATTTACCTGTGTGTACTACTTTTGTGTAATGTGTTATGTGCACAAGCAGCAATTATGTAAACCATCCTCCCAGAAAGTACACTTTGCTCCTGGATTTTCCAAATTTTGGTGCTGTGAGTTTTTTAACAGTATCTTCATATAGAGAATTTTTGAGATTGTGGCTTCTAATTATTTTCCTCTGAGAAAATTTTAATTATAGGAAAATGATAGTACTTTAATACAAAGGGTAGCCAAGTTTAGTGACTGTTGTTGATTACCCTTATTTGCAGGGTAATAATCAAACACAAATGTGAAGGGGGGTGTGCTAATTCCGACAGTGGGATTGCATAAGTGTTTCTTCCAGAGTCTGAGAGACGGAAAGATCATGCAAGCATAAGTTTTAACTGTTCACTTACATATCCTGAATGGTCCCTAATTACTAAATTTAAGTGAATGTTTTCCTGCTTCTCCCAAATCAGTCATATTCTGCTACAGAGATCAACAAATATACCTCCCTATCTTGTTCATTTTTGCTTCTGTTGTAAATTTTCCCAGCGATCATTGTCTTGAAATGGAAGTGGTGGTGTGGTTCTTCTCAGTCACGTGGCAGGGTTTCACAGTGTTCCCACTCTGTGCGGACTGTGTGGGCCATTACCGGGGGGCATGAAGCTTGTGGCAGGTCAGAGCCCGGTGCCTGGTCCCCGATTCCCCGAGCCCGGTGTTGTGGTACACTTGGGAATGTCCTGATACTGCGCCCACTACCCAGTGCAGCTCTTGGGTCAGTGGTTCTGCAGAGCATCGTGCCACCCTACAGTCGCTACCAAGTGTGTATACTGCTTCCTGTTTCAGGGTCATCCCGCTTTCATTTTTCCTTTGGACTTGGTTTCTTTGATTTTTAAGAAATATGTTTTTCTGGGGGAATAGCCCTTCTTCTTCCTGTAACTCCAGGTCCTAGCCCAGTAGCAGGTTCATGATGGGTGATTAAAATAGGAAAGCGAGGTTCGAAACACTCTGTGTATGCTTTCAGTTTGTGCTGTGTTTGAATAATAAAACCGTTAGACTTCCTGTGCTTTGCTACTTTAGCAAAGCGTTTCTTGCTATCCCCTTGCTTCCTTGTTGGAGCTGCTCTTTTTCCACACAGTCTCACATGTGAGAAGGATGCCAGTGGTACAGTAGTTGAGAACATGTGCTTGAAGTTGTTTTTTTTCCAGAACCTTGATGAATTTTCAGTGATTGATTCACTTTTTCATCTGGAAGCCCTTGGGACTGATTGTGTTTTTGTCCTTTCTTTCAAAACAAAACAGAACATTGCCATAGTAATGTGTTGTCCAAATAGAAAATGTCAGGAATACAAACAGCTGTGTTTTTTGAAGTGGGAGGGGTAGGGCCATGCTGAGATGCCCACGCTGAACACAGTGGAGAGTGTTTGTGCCTGTTTTCCTCCCCGTACATTGCGTGTTTTTCAGAAGGCTGATTGGTATTAGAGTACCAGTCTGTAGCCACAGAGCAGAGCAAAGCTCATGGGACCATGCAGATTCAGGCTGTCCTCACAGTGCTAATTGGCCGGCATAAACTAGACCTTGTGCACATAGAGGGGTATCTTGGCTGTAAATTAGTATTAATTAGTTGAGCACAGTGCTGAATTAATTTGAACACAAGAGTCATTCCAAGAAATCCTGATGTTCAGACCTAGCAGTACATGCAGGGTAATAGTGGTTGTAGTAACAGCAAGAAGAGTAATCATGAGCACTTAGTAGATACTACTTTTGCTAGGCATAGTTCCAGGTCTTTATGTGTGTGATTGTATTTAATCATTGCAATGGCACAGTTAAAGCAGGAATATGACACAACTTGGAAACAATGCTCACAGAGTGGCAGTTTCGTCAGTGGTCACGTGGCTGATGGGGGCACATCCAGAACCTGATCCTTCTTGTTCCAAAGCCTGTACTCTTTCTTGTTGGCAGTTTTTCTCATTAGGACAGTACTGTGTGAGATGTTTTAGCTCCTTTGACCTTTCCAGTAATCCCTCTCTGCAAGACAGCTGGTGCTCTCCTCGGTATCAAACAAGGAAGTGGAGGATCCCAGAAGTGCAAGTCCCTTTTAATGCTAGCACGGCTAATTATGTCTCAGCTTTAACAGGAGCTTGAACCTTTTTACACCCAGGCCAGTGTCCCAGATTATGCATAAAGCTAAGTGTGTACTAAGTGTCCGTTTCTGCTCTTCGCTGGCCCCAAGCTGCAGGAGGAAGACCTTCAGTCCAAATGGGCAGGCCATTACCTGGAAGTTGCATACGACCCCAAAAAGGGCAGAGAGCCATGTGGAAACAGGTCTGTGGGCATCAGCCAGAGGATGTGTGTGTTTAGTGTGGAAAGACTTACAGCTCTTTCCCGTAGTCCACAGTGGAGACAGCACCACCTTTGTTAACCAGCAGACCCCAGGGTTCTGTTGTCTTTTTGTTTTGTTTCATAGACTTCCCCAGTCACTTCCTTGTGCACTTACAGTCCCAAAGCCTGCGGCGTTATCTTTTGACTCTGGTGACTTTTCCTTGCTGACCCCTCAGCCAACCTTTCTGAGGCATTCTTTAGATACTGCACACACTTTATAGAAAATTGCTTTCTTCATCTATGCTGTTTATTGTGAAATGGGTTACTTGATTTTCTTCTTTCCTGTCACTTAACTCCTCTTCATTCTTGGAGGTGATCTCTCCTCATGGAACCACCTGCATGGACCACACTTGGTCAGCAAGAAAGTAACTGGTCACACTTGCATTTTCATTCAGCACTCAGCTGACATAGGCCCACCCTTGGTTACACTGTAAGGTCTCCTCGTGAATAATGCAAGAAATAACAATAGCTAAGGCTTACTCGCCTCGTGCTGGGCACATTAATCCTCAACTACCCCACTGAGGACAAGTTCATTATTCTCTCCAGTGTATAATGAGGGAATTTAAGGCCCAGGAAGGTTAGATGAATGTGCAGTATCAGGCTTTGTACTGTCAGTCTGTGTAGAACCCATCTTAACAGGCTTAGTCTAAAGACTTTGTCTACATTTCAGAATTACAATTTGGTGCAAGGCTCTGTTCTAGGGCTGTATTAACTCACTTAATCCTTACAGTAACCTAGCTAGGACTTTTGTTTCAGTTACTTTTTTGCCCAGGATCATCACAAGTTGTCCAGGCAGGATTTGAACCAGGGATCACCTGACTCCAGAGTCTACTCTAACTGTATCACACTACTTATATTTGCTGTCTTTACTTTTCAATCTAATAGAAATAGAAAGTTAACTCCTCCAGGGCAGGGTCTTTGTTTAGTCCCCCATTGTCAAACCTGTATTGCCTGAATGTGTGACCAAGATATTATAATAGGTGCCTGTATAAACCTAGTGGGGGAAACCATTAAATCTTCGGAAAGTATGGTGAAAAGGAATTGCTTTTTCTCATTTAGAAGTTATATAGTAAATGTTTTGCTCTAACATTAAATTTTCCTATTAATTCAAATGATAGATGGGTGAAAGAGAAGCTGGAGAAAGGAAAAGAGGAAGTCCTGTTATGAGTTCTTGTTTTCGCCCTCATATTTAAGGACGGAAAGATTGACTATAACCAAAGCTCCCATCACCTCACACCTCCTTAGGGATCTGGAAAGTTTAGTACTTAGTCCCTAGTCAGAGTTAGGCAGACTTTGCAGTCCTTGGAAGAATCCCTGCAGTCATGGGTAGGGCGCCATCTGGAGATGGCAGGTGGTGTTACCACTTTTTTAGTTTTGAGTCTGTGTCAGAATCATCTTGCAAAATACATTTCCTGTTGAGTCACTGAAGTCCCATTTCATGGTTGTTTCTCTGCTGACTTCATGCTCTGATCAAATCAGTAGCCATTGTTTTCTGTTTGTTCTGTTCAGAATTTTAATCCTGCTTTATATTCACATGGTCGAGTTCAGTTCAGAGCTGTTTTCCTATTAACTCTTGAATAAAAACGATGCATGTGAGAGGTTGGGAATTTAGCTCAGTGGTAGAGCACTTGCCTGGCAAGCACAGGGCCCCAGGTTCAATCCCCAGCACCCCCCCCAAAAAAAAAAAGAAAGAAGAGCAAATATGTTGTGCTGGCAGAGGCAGGGAAGTTGTCCTTTTGCCTCTGTGCTTTCTTACACCTGCCTTGTATAAAATATGTGGAATGGTGGGGGTTCAGGGCGGTCAGGTGAAGTCTAGACTTGGGTCCTCAAAAGACAAGTTTATTGTGCCCTGATCTGCACAAGAGGTTATATTTAGCTTGAGTAGAACAGTGAGCATGTCATTCAACTCGTGATTTTTTTCCCCCACTCTTCAGGGCTGCAGACTTTTTATTCTCACTTTTTATTCTCCTATTTTGCAGGATACCAAAACAGCTGAACCTTAAATACTCGACTAGTCCAGAATTCTGCTCGCCACTGAGCAGTTGAATACAGAAAGTCTTTTCTCTCCTTCATAAAAACCGCCACAGAGGGAAATTCTGTTTCTCACTTGTTCCACTGTTGAAGTGATTTCTCACTGGCAAGTTGGAAATTTTTCATGAAGTAGTTCCTTAAAATCCTTTGGTAATGGTACATTTACTTATTTTAATCCTCATATAAAAGGCTAATCAGTTTAAACTTCAGCCTTTTCACAGACTGAAATATTATTTAATATCTGGTAAGAGGGGTCTGTCCCCTTCTCCCTCAGCGGCCAGGTGTGTCCCCGGTTAGGTCACAGTGACTCATCTACTACTCAAGAGTATTTTTATTTTTTAAAGAGGATTTTTGAAAAACAGCTTTGCTAAGATATAATTCACACAGAATTCACCCATTTGAAATGTACAGTTCACAGATTTTTTAGGATACTCACAGATGGGTACAACTATCACCACAATTTTAGAATATATTTATCATCTCTAAAAGAAATCTTATGCTGGATGCTGTGGCATGTGCCTGTAATCCCAGCACTTAGGAGGCTGAGGTGGGAGGATTGCTACAAGTTCAAGGCCTGGGCTACATAGTGAGTTCGAGGCCAGCCTAAACTATATAGAAGACCTTGTCTGAAAAAGTCACAAATCATTCAATCAGTCAATCAAACCCTATATCCTTTACCTATCACCCCTTCCCCTGCTATCCAACAATGAGCCACCACTACTCTCCTTTGTGTCCTTCTATGTGTCCCTATTCCAGACATTTTACCTACATTGACTCCTATAATGTGTAACCTTTTGTGTCTGACTTCTTTTACTTAGCCCATTTTCAACGTTCATCCATGTTGTAGCATGGACAGTACCTCATTCTTTGTGGCCTAATAATAGTGCACTATACAAGTATGTTGCATTTTGTTTAGCCACTTACCCACAGATGGACATTTGGGTTGTTTTCATCTCTTGCCTACTATGAATAATACTGCTGTATTCTTTGTGCAAATTTTTGTGTGGACATATATTCTCATTCCTCTTGGATGTATGCCTAGGAATAAAATTGCTGGGTCATTTGTAAGTACATGATTAATCATTTGAGGAACTGCCAGTCTATTTTTCCAAGTGGCTGTGCCATATAACAATCCTACCAGCAGTGTATGAAAGTTTTGATTTCTTTTTATCTTTGCCAACCCTGTTACCTGTCTTTTTGCTTCTGTCCATCTTAGGATATGTGAAGTGGTATCTTGTGGTTTTGATTTACATCTTCACTATGACTAATAATGTCAAGCATTTACTGGGGATTGAACCCAGGGCCTTGGCACTGAGCTCTTTTTATTTTGAGATAGGGCCTTGCTAAGTTGATTACAAACTTGTGATCCCCTGCCTTAGCCTCCCAGAGTGCTGGGGTTTAGATGTGCTCCACCACACCTAGTGCCTTACTGCTATTCTGATCTTTGATACCATGCTATATTTTAATATACAGCCATTTCACAATGAAATGTGAAGTGCTTTTCAACAAATAACATTGTATGATGGTACGTTCTGACAAAGCAGGGCAAGTCTTCACAGCAAATGTGATAATGAAAGGTAATAGATTTCATATGGATCGTCTTCCTTCCTTTTCCAACAGGTATGGCAGATCCCAGAAAATGGACTTACTCTTTCCCTGACTGAACCTGTGGTGATCTTAGAAGGCCATTCAAAGAGAGTTGGCATCGTGGCCTGGCATCCAACAGCACGCAACGTACTTCTCAGTGCAGGTAGGTGCTCCAGAGGCCCTCCTTGCTCCTGGCCTTCGCTTCTCTCAGCCCTTCATGTACAGGGGAACAACAAATGCATTTTGAGTGTGTGTTCTGCAGCTTTGTTTGCTTTTGTAATGCTGGGGATCAAAGCCAGGGCTTCACACACTGGGCTCTACAACCTGAGCCCCACTGTTACAGTTTGGAAACAGAGCATTCGGAGACTATGGTGAGGCACACTTACAGAAATACAGAGGTGGCTTCGTACACTCGATATATGGCCTGCCTGACTCTAGAGTAGTCCATCGTCTGGCTATACCTCTATTTATTTCATCAGGCCCTTGTTTCTGATGTTCACTGTTAATACCGTAAGGAATGCTTGTGTCTGCTTAGTGTACTTACTAGTTTCTCATTTGATTACTTTCTAAGGTTATCTTACAGAAATCTTCTCCTGTGTCTAAAATTTGAGATTTTCTCTCAAAAAAGCAATACAGAGGGAACTAAGGAGCTTAGAGAGTGATAGAAATGCTCTCTGTTTGATTATGGCTACATAATTCAGTGGCTGCATGATTACATTCATTTGTTGAAACTTACTCTGAGTATGCATTAGGGCAGTGATGGTGAACCTTTTAGAGGCTGCAACCCAAAACCCACTTACTTATCTGAAGGTGCCAGCATTTCAGTTAAACCTGAATGCTGAGGTTTTAGTTTAGAAAAAAACAACTTTTATCCAATGCTGGAGTGACTTGGCTCACGTGCCAACAGAGGGCTCTGCGTGCCTGCTGCGGCATGTGTGTCATAGGTTCCCCACCACCGCGTGAGTGTATACCCCGAGTATGCATTGTATTGTATGTAAATTGTGTCTCACTGGTTTATTCTCATACTGTATTAGTGGTAGGGTTTTGTTTGTCTTTTGTTTTTTGAGGCAGAGTCTCACTGTAGACTTCAGGCTAGCCTTGAACTCTCTGTGTAGCCCAGGCTGTCCTCAAACTTGCTGCAGTCCCCCCATGTCAGCCTCCTGAGTGCTAGGATTATAGGCATGTGCCACCACACGTGACTTAGTGGTAGAACTTTTAAAGGTTTTATTCCTCACCAGTATAAAAGAGAGAGGCAGGTCAGTTTTTAACTGGAAACAGAGACTGTTTTGATTGATGGTGACTAAAATAAAAAGTTAACGCCAGGTACCTTTTGAAATCACAGACTACTTTTCAAACATATATAGGCTACTGTTTTTCATAATCACTGAAAACAATACTTGGGAACCTATATGATCTGCTCAGAACCACAGTCTGTTAAGAGGAAAAAACCTCAGAGATGGAATTCCACTGGAGAAAGTTTCCTGCTGCCCTCCTTACCTAGGTCACACGTAGGGTATCGCCAGCAGCCTGTTCCCATCCTCTCTCACAGGCAGAGGAGGGCACAGGCTGCAGTGTCCCGCGTATTCTAAGACTGTATGACCTGCCTGCAGCAGTTGAAGTCACCTGTTTGTCCGCGAGGAACAAGGCTGAGGGAGGGTTGGGTTTCCACCCCTGAGTTTAGCTGCAACTTTGTGGACTGTTATGTTTTACAGTGGCCCTTGGGTAACTTGTGTACAGTATCATATATATTAGTCCCTAATTATTCTAAAGCACTTACAAAATTGGCGAGAATTTACCATTATCTTTCTCTTATTTTGATTTGTCCTTGAACTCATACCCTGAAAGCAACATCTGATGCCTCTCTCCCTCCCCATTACTGGACCCAGGGCCTTTGCACTGAACTACATCCCCAGCCCTTTTTTATTTTTTAAAACAGGGTCTCGCTAAGTTGCCCAAGCTGGGCTTGAATCTGATACTCTCCTCCCTCAGCCTCCCAGAGCGCTGGGGTTACAGGTGTACCCCACGCTCCCCGCAGGTGCTTCTCTTTAAAGGGGTAGAGCCTGAAGGAAGGGATGAGAGAGCTGACCAGCCGAGGGGCTGTAGGCTCTCTGGGCATCATCTTCTGATTGTCCAAATACTGTTAGGCTTATCACCATAGTCAAGCCTCTCTTAGGCTATTTCTCTCCCCTTTGAAAGCCAAGATCTGTGGGGAGCCAGCCGGTCAGTCCTCCTATTTTTGTGATTTACCACACTTTCCTATGCCATGGCTTACAGCATTGCTGATTTGAATGCCTTCCATGCAAAGTTCTTTGGAAAAGAAATACGCTGTTATTCATTCTGATGCTTGATTTATTAGAAAAGGAGACTTGAAATGACTCAGGTCCACCAGCCAAGTTAACTCTGAAAAAAAATTAAATTCTGTTTTGGTGTAGTTCTTTGGTTTTGTTTGGTTGGTTTTATATGAAGTCAAACTTAGCAGGCTATGTTTTTCCTTTCACACTTTTCTTTTATTCAAATCTTTTTCTTGTGACTTCAGTCTCCCACTTAGTAGACCTCCTTATCATCAGCACCTTCCTTCCGTGAAGTTGTAAATGCCCTCGTAGTGTTTGTAGTTTTCTTGGACTTGTTGTTACACAAGTGCTTCAAATTTCGGGGTTGGGGGGTTGGTTTTGCTTGTTTCAGGCTGTGATAATGCCGTCATCATCTGGAACGTGGGGACAGGTGAAGCCCTTATAAACTTGGATGACATGCATGCAGACATGATTTACAATGTGAGCTGGAACCGGAATGGCAGTCTGATCTGCACAGCTTCCAAAGACAAGAAAGTGAGAGTGATTGATCCCAGGAAACAAGAGATTGTGGCTGTGAGTATTCTGCCAGTGGTTGTAGCTCTTCAGCGCCTGGGAACTCCCTGTTTTTAAAGGAGGCAGCAGTGCTGGCCAGTGAACCTTTGCTGAAAACTGAACAAGAAAAGGCTTATACAGGTTTCTGACTGTCCCAGCACGTTTCTCTTTGGGGTTAAACATTTCCAGCCTTAACTTTCCCCTCTTCCTTGGCAACAAACATGAAGGAATAGCTCTTATCAAGTCACTAGCATCTTTAAGTAAGAATTGAGAAGTTTGGATTAACTGAACCAGGTGACATTCCTGGTCATGGGCTTACTGCTGAATGTCGATGCACAAATTCCCCACTGTTTCCCATGTGATTGTTGAAGTGCCTTGCAGAACCACAGCAGTTCTCTCGACGGCTCAGTGTCTTTGGTTCTGCCACACTGGCTGGGCCTTAGCAGACTCACATATCCTGACCAAAGGTCAGTCTTTAGCCAGGGTTGAAATTGCCTGAGTGTTGAATCCAGCAATGATTCGCTTCAGCTGTGCCCTGAGGCCTTCCTGAGATGCACTTGGTCTTTGGCAGCATTATTTCTAAAGGATCAGGTAACCATCGTGGCTAGTGCTCATTGAGTACTGGGGACTCAGCTGGCCTCCTGTGGTCGTTCTTCACTCAGCATTTCCCAGGGTGGACATTAGTGCACTCTGGTTAAATGAATGAAGTTAAGGAAAGAGTTGACGAGACCAGGCTTCTTTATGTCTTAGGATATTGGTAGGCTATACTCAACCTTTAACCCTCTTGAGAAAAAAAAAAAACACTTTGTAGAGTCCTTGTGTATGTTTACAGTGCATGGACTTTGGTTAGCAGCAGGATGTGTTGGAAGGAGTGAGGCTTTTGAGTCCAGTCCTGGTTCTCTTGCTTGCTAACTAGCTGAGGACCTTGATAGATCACTTAATGTTGACTTGTTTCCCCATGTGGGAAGAAGAGGGGTGGTTAACCTGCCTAGGAGAACACGCATGCCATGTGGGGTGAAGTGGGTTCAGTGTGTGGGTTTCCTCACCCTCCCTTCTTTCGTGCAGTTTGGGTGTATTTAATGTGTCTCATTGCTCTCACTCTCCCAGGAGAAGGAGAAAGCACACGAAGGAGCTCGGCCCATGAGGGCCATCTTCCTGGCTGATGGCAATGTCTTCACCACTGGCTTCAGCCGCATGAGCGAGCGGCAGTTGGCGCTCTGGAACCCGGTAGGCCCCTCTCTGCCTTCTTTCCAGCTTGCTTTCACTTGAGATGTCTCTCTTTCTGTTCTGAGCCGGTCTTTGGGTTGATACTGGACTACAGGAGTCTTAGTGTAGTTTTCCAAACTCCTACTCTCTTAAATTGGGATGTGAAGTTCTTGGCCTCACTGGGCAAGTGCATTCTTGATTCTCCCAAGAATTCTGCATCGAGTATATATATATATTTTTTTTTTTTAGAGAATGTGCAGTGAATCCAGTGTTTTAGATTTGGAAAATAAAGTATAAACATATTTCATAAAGACCAATCAAATGTCTAAATCAGAATAGTCTTGCTTGGGGAAATGTTTATAGCTAGCATAAGTGGGGGAAAAACCTCAGCTGTATAGATGGTGCAATTCCAATTTGGTGTGCGTGTCATACTGAAGTGCGGTAAGACCAAACACCACACAGCACCAAGCGTGCCAGGTCACAGTGGTGATACTTTCTGCCACCCACTAGACTGTGGGATTGTGGCATATGGGCTGACTTTTCTGTTCTTTGTGTCTTTTAATTTTTTAAATGTACATATATTTATGTAAAATGAGAAAAGTTACTTTTAAAAAACTGAAAAGGGAAAGAGCACTCTCTTTTTTGTCATGGAATCACCAATGTATGCATTAGTTATGTGGTCAGATCAGCATAATTTTCAGTCAGTTTGATCCCTGTTTGTATTTTCATGTATGAAGGTTATGCGTGCATTATCCAAACTTTAGATTATTCTGGGAAAAGGGCTCACTTAGTTAAAGAATGTATAATAAGGTTACAGAATTTTCTTTTAAAAGGTATACATTTGTTTTTCTCAGAAAAATATGCAGGAACCAATTGCTCTTCATGAGATGGACACAAGCAATGGGGTGTTACTGCCTTTCTATGATCCTGATACCAGTATCATTTACTTATGTGGAAAGGTAAACAGTAATTTTGATGTTTGATATTAAATTGAATCCTATAAGGGGAAATAATCTGTCCTCTAGAGCCTTAGAAGATGGACAGTGTTTTGTATTATTTACTAACTATAGAAATGATCCCTGAAAGTGTATAGCCTTTGTATTATTTAAATGTTTTAATTTGTCTACTTTATTTGTATGGTAAAGCTGAGATAAAGACAGGTGATTTGGGTATGTTTCAGGCTTGAGACCAGACTGACTATTGTGTGACGATGACACACGTAGTCAGCACTTGTTACTGAAATAGGAATTGGGCCTGGTGTCAGGACTAATGCCAGATGCCAGAAGAGGTCTTCACTGAGGGCATTCTGCTGAGAAAAACAGGATGTGCTGGTGTCTTGTTTTCACCTAGCAGCACTACGTGATTGGTGATTTTTAGACCTGTCTGCATTGGTATTAGGGATGGGTAACCAGTTTGCCACATCTGATGCACCTTGTACTGTGGCTCGTAAAGAGAAACCCTGGTGTTGACGGGACCTTCGGAGGCCTCAAGACCTCTGCAGAGGTTCTGGTTCCTGGGGTTCAGGGGTAGACTTAAGGATACACAGCTTGAAGTTTTGAGGGTGACAGCTGGTACAGGAAGATGTTACTGTGATCTCAAAACACCTTCCTCCTGCCTTATGACTTCAATTTAATAAACCATTGGTAGTTTTACTATTATGATTATTATTTCATTTTTGTAGGTGGTAACCTCAGAATTCCTTATTCTTTTGCTATGGACTTTCTGTAGTTGCTATGGACAGTTTTCCTATGGACTTTCTGTAGTTGAACTAAATGAATTAATAAAAATGGAGCTTTCCATGTGGTCCCCAAGCTCGTTAGGTAGTCCCTTGCTGGCGATGTTTTTCTTTTCACAGTTGGTGGGGCATGCCGCAGAGCTGCTTTGCATTTTTAAGGTCAATTAGTTAGAATCTGAGAGCTTGTCTGTTTCCTTAAAAGTCACTTTATTGCAGCTGTTGAGTATATATAAGCCTTACTATTGCTGCCATAGACTACATCAAAATAAAGTGAACAGGTACCCAGAGACCATTAACCCAAAGGGGAAAGTTACTTTGGGTATGCAGAAAATGGCTGTAAGTGTCTAGCTTCTTTCCCATTGCTTTACATTTTTAAATGGTTGAAACAAATAGAAATTATGAGAACTAAGAGCCTTATTTTAGGGCGTAATATTGCCTAGCTCTTTAGGTTGTGCATGAATGCATGGCATGCCATCTCCCAGATAAGATTGTCTTCATTGTTCAGGTTGGTGTTACTGTGTAATAATTATTTATACTTAGGGTAATATATATCTCAGGCCTCAGGTCTCAAAAAAATCTGACCTTTCTAAACAAGGTAATTGTAGAATTTTTATACATCCCAATTAGAATGCCTTTCTGAAGTTAAAGGATATGAAAACTGATGTCTCTTTATTAGAAAAAATCTCACTTTTTCTTGTCATTTGATTGTGTGGTGTTAATATTCTCAGGTCTGTCCATTGATGCTGACTTTGCCCAGTGAGCAAATCCTTAAATCAGCAACTATACTCTCAGCAATCCTCCTACTCTTCATTTGATTTTTGAAGTTGAATTGCAATGCAGTTGTTTGGCAAAGCATCAGTATTTTTGCCCTGACTCCCACCTGGTTTATGGGAATAAAATTAGGGCTCTCAGAAGGAGGCACAGAAGACCACTTAAAGGGCTTGTTGGGTGACTGAAAGGTAGTCAGGGCTTAATCTGAGGAAAAGGAACTGTTGTCTACTTAAGCAAGCCTGTTTATGAGGAAGAAAAGGTGAGCTACTGAAGTCAGATTTCCATGAATGCTAGAGTTATAGAGGAAGGAGACGCCCACCTAAACCAGATGTTTCAGTTAACGATAAACACTCATTTGTCTTTGATTTCTTGTAGGGTGACAGTAGTATCCGCTACTTCGAGATCACAGATGAATCCCCGTATGTCCACTACCTCAACACGTTCAGCAGCAAGGAGCCTCAGAGAGGGATGGGTTACATGCCCAAGAGGGGACTTGATGTTAACAAATGTGAGATTGCCAGGTAAAGATTCAGTTTGATAAAGTATTTCAGTAGTTCCTGCCATCCACGTGTACCAGAGTGGTACAGTTGTAAGTACTTCTATAATGCTCAAGTCGTCCACCCTTGTGTGTGGCCTGGAATTAGTTCGTTTCCCATTTCCTGCCCATACAACCAGAAGTGTAGCAGTTAAGTGGCATAGCCGAGGTGTGTCACACACTCACCGAAATGGTGAAACCTTACCTCTTGACCACAGCTGAGGCTGAGGCCAGTGTTCCCTGGTGGACAAACAGTTGAGAACCTGGCTCTGGGATAGGAAAGGGGGTGATTTTCCTGCCCTGGGGGGCTAAGAAGCAGGCTCTACACAGGACTGTGGACCTGCTGGCCTGAAACTAGAGAAGCCGATGATCCCACAATAGGGTGTGAGGTTAGCTTGATTTATCAGGTTCTGCTATGTCACTTGATTTCTGCCACTGTGCTACTCCTGAATTTTAAGTTTATATCCTGTAATGCTAATGAACTTCTTGGGGTGTGGGTTTTTTTTTTTAACACTACTCAACAAAAGGTACTCAGTGAGGCTCGGTGGCCCCTGGCTGTTTACAACAGGCTAGTACCACACTATTAGATAGGTCAGTGTGTCGCACGTTAACATAACATAAAGTTTATATGGACTTCAGTGTTTGAGCGGGTTCAATCCCTAGCACCCAGAACAACACCACAGAAGCTTTGCTGCTCTGGCCATGTGACTAAGACTTGATACTTTTTGTTTTGGTGCCGGGAATCGAACTCAGGGCCTTGTGCTTGCCAGGCAAGCTCTCTAACCACTGAGTTAAATCCCCAGCCCTGATACTTACATTTTAAAAATAATAGGAGGGTTTGGGGATTTAGCTCAGTGGTAGAGTGCTTGCCTAGCAAATGCAGGGCCCTCAGTTCAAGCCCCAGCAACCACCTCCCAAAAAATATAAAAATTAAAAAAAAATAATAGGGATTTTTATAAACCCTTACTATGTTTCTTTTTGTTTGTTTGTTTGTTTGTTTTTTGTGGTGCCGGGGATCGAACTCAGGCCCTTGTGCTTACAAGGCAAGCACTCTAATCACTGAGCTAAATCCCCAGCCCCCTTACTATGTTTCTTTACTAGCTGGAGTAGTGAAAGTGGTCACAGATAATTTTAAATTGTGCTGTGAACCTGATCAAAATGTGGTTCAAAACAGATTGAAGCTGAGTTTAAGATTATATCTAATATTTAGGAACATGGGACACTTCCTATCTGTTGAGCACTGAGAGTACTTTGGGCTCTGTACTAACCAGGCTACGTGACTTTGACTTCTCCTAACAGCCCTTCAAGGTGGGTGTTTATTTTGTCCCCATTTTCAGGATGAGGAACTTGACGCTTGGGGAAGTCCTCCCGCCCTCAGAGGGTGTAGTAGTAGAGCTGCAAGTCAGTCCTTTTCACCTCAGTGCTGCCTGCAGGGTTTTTCATTAGTCAGTCTTTAAAAAGGTTTTTGTTTGGTCTGTGACCCTTTCTGTTGGAATAGCAGCCAGGTATTAGAGGACTTTTACCAGCGCCTTTAACTACAGCACAGTGGTCAGCTTCTCTCTCCCCCGAGCACGCACTAGTTTCCCCGATGGCGCTCACACTCAGCTGCTGGGCTCTTCCCTGCATCAGGCTGCCCCACCTGGCAGTCTGCTCAGAACCACTTCCAGCTACCTGGCTTGCCAAGAACCTGAGAAAGAACTCTGGGTTGCCCGTCCTTGGCTTGCTCTTATCACTTCCGTCATAAGTAGTTTCTGGTTTTGTTTGTTGTAAGATGAAAAAGAAAACTCCCCCCCCACCCCCATTAGAATCTATTTTTTGCCCTCTTCCATAAGGTAATAGTTGCTTTATATTCCTGCTCCTTCTGTATTTTGGGTAATTTCACACTTTGCATGATGTGGTTTGCTTGAATGCCAAAATCTTACTTCCTAGGATTGCTTTTTTTGTCCTTTTTAAAAACCTTATTTATGCTTAACAGATGTTCAGCTGCCCCAGCTGGCAGCCTACCTAGCACCCAGACATAGATTAGGATGTGTGATCTCTTCTGTCTGGTGCCAGGTAACTTTTCACAAGTAACTCTCACCAGTGTTGCTGTTTCCACTGTAGCCAGTCTGCCCCCAGATAATTACAGTTTGACTGTCACTGTAATTCATAGATCTGTCCTCATGGCTCTTGACTCTAGTGTGTCTGGCACAGATTTTCTCAGCCTCGGTTTTCTCTTCTGTAAAATGGGGAACCAAGTCCCACCTACTGCCAGGGTGGCTCAGACGAGGTGATGGGAAGAGAAGCACTTCATTTCCCACGTAGCATTGCAGAAAAGTAGTTTTCAGTTCTGTTACTAAGCCTCATATTTATTTTCCTTCACATGACTTTGCCTTTATTTTCCCTTTGAAGATTCTTCAAGCTTCATGAGAGAAAGTGTGAGCCTATCATCATGACTGTTCCCAGGAAGGTGAGTGTCCAGATTTCTGGGCAATTCATATTTAAAAAAAAAAAAAAAATCCCAGGCTCTTGTTCTTCACCCTGACAGAAGGTTTCTCCAAATGTCTCTTGCAGTCTGACCTTTTCCAGGATGACCTATATCCTGACACAGCGGGGCCCGAAGCTGCCCTGGAGGCAGAAGAGTGGTTTGAAGGGAAGAATGCTGATCCGGTCCTCATCTCCTTGAAGCATGGATACATTCCAGGCAAAAACAGGGACCTGAAGGTAGTCAAGAAGAACATTCTAGACAGCAAGCCTGCTGCCAACAAGAAGTGTGACCTGATCACTGTCCCCAAGAAAACCACAGACACGGCCAGTGTGGTAAGGAGTGCAGGAGGTTGAAGAATGTGCTTGGCTGGCTCAAGTCTTTTCCGCTAGAAAGCCCCGAATGGTCCAGGTCACTGAGTTTTGAGCTGGCGTTGACAGCCCGCAGTTTTCAGTGAAGGATCCTCTGCGCTACATGTTGAGAAGGTCCTGGGGTAGGCGACTCAGTGAGTTTGTGGTCATGCTTGGCTTCTAGAACTCTGGGTTTTATAATGGCTGGGGTAGATGCCAGTCCCCCACCTTGAGAGTGAACAGGACCTTTGTGGGGCTTTGCAACTTTCCCCAAATGCCTCTTTGGTTTGGCTGAAATCGGACATGGAAGCGTGGGGTCACAGGAGCTAGGGAGAGAAGGTGTCCTGGAAGGAGGAAGTGGCAGGAGTGTTCAGGTGTTGCTCAGTGGTCAGTGGTCTGGTGACAGTAGGATCTGGCGGGGGTGCTGGGCGGTGCGGCAGCAAAGATGAACTTGGCAAGAGCCATTGGTGGAGGGATGGGGACCCAGCCTGCCCTTGAAGACTGTCGTGGCTGCTGGACCATGCTGCCACACCTGATGCCACAAGAGATGGGCCCTGGAGACGAGGCGGGAGTCTGGGGCCCAGAGGGGAAGAGGGTGAGCTGTCCCTGGCAGGTAAGGGGAACAGGCCACGGCCAAGGAGCCAGCTCCATGGATTTTGGTCCCTGTGAGGTTTCCAGAAGAACTTGCTCCAGGTGGGAGAGACTCAGTCCTCTGTAAGAGGTCAGCCGGCAGGCAGGGGATTTTACTCCCAAGGCCCTCTGGAAATACCACCCTCACCCCGCAGATGCAGGCTACTCCTGGTGGGGCAAGTGGGCTGGTTGGGATCGAGAGCCGACTTCAAGGGTCCAGTCCTGTCCCACAGCTTCCCACCCGAGAGAATCTTCGCCTGGCTGAGTTAACAGGCATGAGGGCTGGAGGCAGCATGTGGGACAGTTGTTTTGCTGCAGGGTTTCTGGTGCTTCAGCCAGCATCAGCTGTGTTCTCAGAAGGCCCAGCTGTACTAGGATTTGACTTCTCTTTTCAGTTTGGAGATTATGCTTTGCCATTTACAAAATAGAATATTATATTTTAAGTCTTATAATCTGAACTGTGTTGGACTTTACTTACTGCTTTTCAGTCACTACCCCTTTTTTGTTTGCTTTCGTAGCAAAATGAAGCCAAGTTGGATGAAATTTTAAAAGAAATCCAGTCTATTAAAGACACAATCTGCAATCAAGATGAGCGTATTTCCAAGTTAGAACAGCAGATGGCGAAGATAGCAGCCTGAAGGCTCCACCCCCTCCCCTCCAAAAATGGGAGCAAGAACTTGTGCTTGGTAGCTGGTTGTTGGTGTGGTCCTGGGGGGGCGGAAGGGAGGCACTGCCATTTGGAGACATTCCATTTCAGATTTGTCAACCAGCGATAGGCCACATTCCAGTAAGAACTCAATTCGTCTCCCAAATTTGCAAAAACAAAAGCCCAGCTTTTTATCAGAAAGCTTTTTTGATGGTTTAAGTGTTATGTGACTTGATGAACTTTTAAGAGACAAAAGTGCTACTTTTAAAATCCCAGATATTCTGAATTTTAGACAACAAACCGATTCTGATTCAGTGTCGTGCCCAAGAACCTTTTTTTTTTTAAACAACTAGGGACCAATGCCACATTGCTTTTTATATTTCTTTTCTTTTTTTAATGTTGCCAAAACCAAAAGTAGCTTTTTTTCTTTGTATTTTGCTACTTTGCAGTATTTGTGTGTGGTTTTTTTCCTTAATTTGAAAGGGACAGCACTGTGTATGTTTATAAACTAAATGAAGATATTATTTTGTATAAACATTCATCTGAGAACAATCAGAGCAGTAGCCACATGATGCTGGCTCATTTGCAGCACAGACCTGGTCATTTTAGTGACTGTACAAAAGGAAGACTTGAAAAATCATGTGGACCCGCATTGCCACCCCTCATTCCTGAGTCTTCTGATCAAAAAGCTCCAATCATATCTCCTTTCTTTCCTTTCTCTTTTTTAGAAATTGGGTGGTTGTACCAGAATGAAATTTTGCTTCTTGATCCTGTGCTTCAGATGATTATAATCTAACCCAAACTAGCATGTGTTGTTTCTGCAGTTTTGTTACACACAGTCTGTTGCATTCATCACTTCGAGCATCACCGTTCAGTTTCGGTCAGTACCTGGCAGGGGCATCCAGGACGGGAGGACGCACGTCGCTCAGCGTGCCTGCTGCCCCTCTCAGCAGGGTGCCTAGCTCTTGAGTGTGGCGGTAGGGGCTGAACCTGGGAGCGCCAAGGGGAGCCTTTACCAGCTGGTCCTCTGTTTCCTGCGTGACCACCGCTGTCCCCAAGCTGTGCTAGAGAAGCACCTGCCTTCCCTCCTCTTCACATCTGCTGTGACCTCTCAGGGCTCCCCAACCAGTCCTGCCTGTCTGCCTGCCTGTCTGCCCTAATCACACCCTTCAAGGCGAGGCCAGAGAGTGCTAGTGAATGGTGACAGAGAAGGGGCGCAGGCCTCTGCTGTCACTCTGACACGTACAAACGTGTCCCTTTATGTCCTCCACAGACCAACCTGCTCTGCCTCTCCAGCTCACACTGTGGCTGTGTCGAGGCACAGAGGCTCCATGGACTCAGAGGGGCCCGAGACGGAGCACTGATCCCGCTCGTTCCTAGGTTAGCCGAGACTACCCCATTTCCACGTTCACAGATTGCATGTTTGCGGAGCCAGATTTGAGGGGCCTCTTTGTGGGAAGGGCCGAGTGTCTGACCGAATGTGACCCACAGTGCACGGGGACCACGCAGGGAGCTCTTTGGCGTGGATTTAGGCGGTGTGGATGCAGGGCTGGCTGGAAGCATGTGGGAGCAAGAAGTGGGACAGAGTGGGGTGCGGCAGCAGCTGGTTACAGCACACCTGGAAGAGGTACCAATTCAGAACCAACGATACAAGGTTGCTATCTCCAGTTTCAGGGCATCTGAATGTTTGATGTGGTTTTGTGTGTTTGTATGTGTGTGTTTTTAATGTTGAAGTGGACAGTGAGACATAAAGCAGTTAGAGTGACTTACAGTCAAACCTACATTATTTCTTTATCAATGTAATCTGCTGAGGACCTTCATTTCTAAGATTCAGAAATGTGTTAAGGTTCTGATGTCCAATTAAGTAAACAGAATTGTTGTGGATGGTGGTGAAACACCACAGGGAATGTGGTTCAAAGCAAAGAGAGAGAGCAAGGAGAAGTTACCCTCACCTCAGTGTTGTAGCTTCCATTGTTTTTAATGAGTGGATTCCCAGCCAGGCTGAGAGTAGGCACCCGAAGCATTGTGGATTATCATTTCCTGTTTTGTCGTTGTCTTTTTTAAAATGCCGTGACATCCTGGAGGAGGACAGTGAATTACTCCTAGATCGGCTCTTATAGAGCAGCCATAGTGTTCTGTCAAAACACTTGCTTCCATTTTCAAAGATAAAAATCATTGATTATAAATTGGTGTCCCGTGTTTCTTTCACCCTAACCTGGCTGTCGCCCAGGCAGCCGCACGTCTCCGCCTGGCGCAGTGTCTCCGACTCCCAGGACCAACCAGGTGACTGAGGGTAAGTACTGGGAAAAGGGGTGGGTGCTGCGCGATCAGGTGGGGCCTCATAGAGGGCTGTGCGCCTGCCTGCCTGCCTGCCAGGCTCCCGCAGGCCTGAAGCATGTGTTCTACCTCCACCTTTTGCCAGCCCTGTGACCTGCGAGTGCTGCTCACCCTGAGTACTTCCTTATCTCAGAAGAAGGATGCGCGTTCTGTGTAGTGTCTGGCCAGTACCGTCAACCCTTGCCCTACAGCTGCTGTGGTAACTATAATGAGTCGATTGCGTGGCAGATCCTTTGAAAGCACATTTCTTCAATAGAAGTAAAATTCTGGCTTGGCTGCAGTTTTTATTCTAGCAAGAGATTCTGTGTGTCAGATGAATTGCATGGCCTCTTTGGAGTTCCCTTTTTATATTACACCTTTTTCTCATGGCATTTTAGTGTAGCAAAGAATTTCCCACTGTTTACCTTTTTCTAAGTGTTAATAAATGTGGAAAATAATCGGCAGAAAGCTCTCTCAAATACCTTATCCCAAACTGGGCGTGGAAGTACACGCCTGTAATCCCAGCTACGTGGGAGGCTGAGGCAGGAAGATTGCAAATTTGACCCCAGCCTGAGCATTTTAACAAGGCTGCGTATCAAAATTTTAAAAAGGGCTGGGATGTAGCTCAGTAGAGTGCTCCTGGGTTCAATCCCTCGTACCACAAAAACAAACCAAAGGCTTATCCTAGAGTTGTCCCATGTGTGAGCAGAGTGGCTGCCAGGTTCCCTTCAGCTGGCAGCTGCAGGAAGCAGAAGTTGGCAGACCTCAGTAGACCCTGTCAGGGAGGAAACGCATGGTGGTCTGTTTACGGCTGACTTGTATTTTGGCTGTGGCCGCCTTGATTCTTTGCCAGAAGACCTAAAGGCCATCGTGTTACCCCAGACAGCCAGTCAGACCTTGTCTGGGGAGAACTTCCATTTTTTAAAGGTTACTTCCCTTGTTGTACTTAGTGGTGTGTCCAGAAAAACTTTTTGTTGGCTCTTAAAACTCCGTTAACTCTAAGAGGCCCTTTCTCTTTCTGCTGGCGCGTTAAAATATTCCCACAGTGTCCTTGAACCCCAGGCAGAAATCGGCGCCAGGACGGCACCTTTGCCCAGGCTGGACAGTGCCCATTGTTCCACACACAGGTCCCTCCCAGCCGACCAAAGCATGCTGAGCGGGGATCCTTCACTCCTGGGCAGGGGAGGGGTATGTGTGTGCGAGTTGGCACCGTGCCTCAAGTGTGCTTATGTTCTGACCCAGGATTCACCTTCAGGAATTCTGTCCCAAGGATCTGGTAGAAGATACACTTGGGAATTACAAGAGTGAACATTAGTCCTGCAGAGGGGAGTTGGTTAAGTTACCTGTCACATTCACACGTCAACCTTGGGGTGGGGTGTGGCTCAGTGATAAAGTACCCCTGAGGTGCATCCCCGGTGCATTATAGAACAGTTGATTCCACCTTCTGTTTTTAAAATATATCTTCCTGGGTTGAAGCATGAAAGTATACAGTGGTACCTCTGGTCACAAACTTAAGTATTTCTAAGATTTTGGAAAAGATGGCCATGTTTGTGTTTTTGTGGGAAAGTTGACCGCAATCATGTTCATCACCCAGTGCAGAGTTTGCAAACAAGCGTTTGTAAACTGAGGTAGCACTGTATGACTTCTAGGTGTTGGATGTCCACCACCAATTGTCTTTGGATATGCCAAGTGCCCCGTGGTGAACTGTTACTGATAGCATCAGAAAAAAAGTAAAATTTGTGTTTTAAAATAATTTGAATAATTCATTGGCAAAAGTTTGAAAATAATTCTCACCAACTGTCCCCCAAAGTTATTTTGCAGTCAGTGATGTTAGTTGGCTTGTCTGCTCGAAATTAAATGGGAGGAGTATGACACCATCAGCCCTCACAAGAAAAGAAAGGAGCAGACCAAGGCTTCTGATCAAAAAGCCAGGCTTCATCCCCCTGAAAGACAGTTACCACCCTAGACTCTCCCTGACGATCCTTTTAAGGGATATGTATGCACAACTTAAACTTGTGTGTAATAAATAGCAGGAATGTTGTTACTGCAATCAGTAGGTAGAAGTTGTAGGTAAACTCAGTTTTACTGAATTTCTCATTCCCAGAAAGGAATTCTTAGAATTAGTGATAAATTAATAATTAAAATAAGCATAATTTGGTGGAATTATGAACTAAATGGTGCCTTAGATCCTCATATCATTACCGATAAGCATTCCTCATGGAGTCAACACTTGAAGGAAAATAAGATCACCTTTTTGGGGAGAAGAAAATGAGTCCCTCTTTCGACTTCAAGAAAAAGATTTTAAATCCCAAAACAATTGGAATAAGTCACAAAGAAAAAGATAATAGTGGTCACATAGAAATGAAAGTACATACGACTCTAATATGGCAAAAATGAAGACCACAGACTGGTAAGTCTATTTTTTTAACGTGGTACTTGGCCCAACCTCATGCTGGGGATCCAATCCAGGACCTTGCACGTGCTGGGCAAGTGCTCTAGCACTGAGTTACGACCGCAGCATTTTTCATTTTGGAACAAGAGTCAATAAGTTACCTAGAACAACTTGCTCATTCTCTGGCCTTAACTTCCCAAGTAACCGGGATTACAGATGTGTGCCATTGTGCCCGGCTGTGGCAAATACATTTTGGGATGTTTCATCTCAGTCCTGGCTGCTGATTGTATTTGATCATCACCCAAGCTGGTCAGGTAAAAATTTAAGTCCAAGATGGCTGGTGTGCTGAGTGAATATTCCTCCATTGCAAATTGCAGCCGGTCCAAAGGTGCTCAAGGCAAAGGTAGCCACTGGGTAAATGGTTGCCATGCGAGGAGGGTGAGTTTAGAAGCTGGTTGAACTTTGTTGCGTGGAAATGAAATGGTAAGAAGGCTCAGGACAAACGGGAAGGCGTGTTTGGATGAGGACTGCCCCTCAGAAAAGCAAGTAGACAGTTCTGTTAGCAAAAGAAATCCACATACAGTTGGAACTTAGTTTTTCCTTTTGTGGGTGGGGAGGCTGGAGACCAAACCCAGGGCCTTTAGGCTCAGCTAGTCCCCAGCCCTTTTATTTTCCAGGCTGGACTTTGTGATCCTCCTGCCTTAGACTCTCAGTGACACCCAGAGTGCTGGACGGCAGGTGTGCACCACCACCACACCTGGCTTAGTTTCCTCTGTGTGTGTGACTTGAAACATGAACATTTATTACTTAATGTTTCTTCACTTTCAGCATGTTTCAGTACATAATGATTACATTCACTGTGGGGCTTTTTCAATGGAAGCAGCCTCACACTGATCTCAGAATCAGCCAGCACTTTGAGAAAGGTTCGGACAAGGCTGGCAGGCGCTGCGGCTGTGGAGGAGGCTGGGCCGCGAGAGCTGCGCGGTCAGCATTTCAGAGTAGAAGCGGTAGGAGCACACCCAGTCCCGATGCTGTGCGTGCTGGGGCTTCAGACAAGCCGTAAAGCTCCTCTGTCCTCACAGCCAGCCAGGCCAGGTAATACAGACAGATTATAACATCCAGGGCATGTCTGTCTCATCGCCAGGGTGCCAGCGGGCCAGTCGCCAGACCCACACAGCCTTGCCTCTGCCGGGCACTTAAGGCCCCCAGCAGTGGGGCTCTTGCCTTTGTCTCCTGCTCACTCCTCCGTCCCATTGTCACACTAGACAGTTTTATTCATCTGGGCATCTACTGGGTGAAATTCTTCGATGGTGGGAGTGTAAAGAGCCTAGAGAAAATACAGTGGACAAAATGCCCAGCCAGGAAAGATGTGCAGGCTAATGGTCAGCAGGCTGAGGGCTGAGAAGTCAGCAGCGGGGTTCAAGCCCCTGGGGCTAGGGTGATGGGGTGTGAGAACCGGGAAGTTGCTTCATTCATACCTGAAAGTCTGTGCAGTCTCATTCCTGCGCTGGGCATGGTAGGAGGTAAAGTTCCTTGTGGCTAACAGACTCCAGGGCTGCTTATTGCTGGCCTGAAAGCGCCCAATAGGTTATCGCCCTGGCCAGTTTCTTCCAGAGGTGGCGACTGAGAATGCCACATGACAAGGTGAAGACTCTCCTGTGGGCATCTGGCCACCACCCAGCACCTCCCCTTGTAGAGGAACTAGGCCACTGTCTGAACAGCTTCATAACTGCTCTTTCTGCTTCCAGCCACCTGTTCCCTTTTTTTGCTTCCAGATTGATGTGTTCTGTAACAGTCTGTCCAGGTCTCTGAAAGAAACGCTGATTCTCCCTCTGTCTAGAGGACAAAGTCCCACACAGTGTTTGACCGAATATCTGACCACCCACTGCCCGGTCAAGTTGACAGACAAAACTAGCCATTGTGGCTTCCTAAACAAGCTTCCTACCTCCACTTCAGTCTGCTTTCAAAGCAGCAACTGAAGCAGGCATGGTGGAACAAGCCTGTAATCCCAGCACTGGGGAGGCCGAGGCAGGAGGATTGCCATGAGTTCAAGGCCAGCCTCAACTACACGGTGAAACCCTGTCTCAACAAAACAAAAACAGATACAGCAGCTGAGCTGACTTCAAGATATTAAGGCAAACCAGGGCCCAGAAGTCTAATGCAACACCACTGGAAGTTTCTAGATAGCCCATAACTTCAGAATGGCGCTCACATTTCTTTCCTTTCTTTCCTTTTTTTAAATTGAGACAGGGTCTTTCTATCTAGCTCAAGCTGTCCTTGAACTCACTGTGTGGCCTCAAACTCGTGACGATCCTCCTGCCTCAGTCTCCTGAGTGCTGGGATTACAGGCATGCACCACCGTTCCTGTCTAGAATAGCTCTTACATTTTTAAATGATCGCAAAAACCCAACAGACAGACACTTAGTGACAAGTAAAAATTATACAAAATTCAAATTCCAGTGTCCACAAAATTTATTTGAATACCACACCTTGTCTATGCCTACTTTTGCTCAGTGCAAAGAGCTGAGACCTGCTGACCCATGTTGGCAGCCCCAAACCCTCCAGGGCTTCCTGTTTCACTCAGTGACAGCCCAGCCCCCTGTAATTCACCCGTGTGCCCTGCCCTGTGCCTAGTACTCCGTGTGGAGGCTTCCACCTCCGAGCAAGTCTCCAGCTACGGCCTGCCCTTCTCAGTCCTCCCGTATGAAAGCCACCTTCCCTCTCCTGTCCTCATTTTCTCTCTAACAGACATCTCCAAATGTGAAATAAACTTCTTCAGGACAGGGACTTGTCACCTTCCCCAGGATCTGGCCCGGTGTATCAGTACGTATTTGTTGGATGACTAAGTAAATAATTGAAAATAGAGACTTCCTCTCCATTTTCATGGGTGCATGGGGGGCATCTGTTGCATCATCTGCTGAGCTGTAGTTTGCATCCAGGACCCAAACTGTGACCAAGTCAACCCCTGGCTGGCCGTTCAGCTCCGAGTTTTCCTATGCAAGGAGTTGGGCAGTCAGGGAGTGCGTGGGCAGAGCAGGTGTGCAGCCCCAGGGAAGAGGGACAGCTCTGGGGAAGGGCTCTGCACGTCCACACCTGAGGTCCAGCCACATTTCTGACTGAGGGTCTGTGAGACACCGCAGAACTCCTAGTGCCATTTCAGCCCTTTGGAACAGTTCCCGCCACCGAGACTCCGTGAGTCACAAAGGCCCCCGAGATCTGAGATCTGCTGTTCCCTGGTCTGTCCTACTGGGCAGGGGCCGGGCACGTGGGAATGGGTGTTGGAGGCCCGGATTCCGTCTGCCGCTACCTTTGTGGACATTATCGGGGTTCAGAGCACCAGTCTACGTCGTTTGCCCTCTGACTTCCCAGGCTGGGGAGCAGCCCCCATGCGGCCACCCTGGGCTGTCCAAGCTGCCCAGTGAGCTGGGGATGGGCTCCCCTGTTCTTTGGACTCTGGGGGAATGAACAGCTTTACACCACCGGCTCCTGGTGCTGCCTGTCTGGTAGCCAGAATCGGGGGGTGCAAGTGAACTGCCTGCTGCTCTCTTCCCATTTGAGGAGGGGAATTGAATCCTGGCCACGGCTGCACCGAATAGCTGCTTCCCCTTCTGATGATTTAAACAGGCAAAGCTGTGAGCCGGGCGGGGAGGGTGGGGGGGGTGGAAGAGGATGGTGTGGGAGGGCGGGCAGGTGGGGTGACTCTCCCGCTTCCCTCCAGGTCTGGCCCTGACCGAGTTCTGTTCTTACTGTGTTTAATGAGACTTTGAGAGGATTCATGGTGGGCAAATTAAAGAAAACACGCCCTAGGGAAACAGGCTGCACACAGTCAGACTCTCCTTAGCCTGGAGGAAGTGGGCGGGCTGGGGTCACATCCACCTGCGCCCTCCCAGAGCCTTGGCTCTGTACAGCGACCACCTGGAAGGTGGGAGGGAGCCTAGGGGACGCCACCTCTGCTTCCCTGCAGTCTCCGCCATGTTCGGGGTTATAGAAGTGGGAATCTCATGGCAGAGCCGTAATAGTTGGGTCTCCTCAAATTATAGATAAGTTGTAGAGATCTGAGGTTGTACCTGGCCTGTCAGATACAGTCTTTGCCTATCCACATGTTTCCAGGCTTCCACCAACATTTAATTTTTAATTTTCCTCTATGACTGAATGTACAGTTTACCATTGTACACCTGGTACCTGCTGGATCGCAGCTAAGCTTTGCTGGCTTCGATCACACAATGCTTCCTCTCTTTGTTCTGTGATATTGTTCAGGGGCGTGTGTGTGTGTGTGTGTGTGTGTGTTTTGGACACTACTGAGGATCGAACTCAGGGCCTTACACATGCTAGGCGAGTGTTCTACCCCTGAGCCACACCCTGAGTCCTTTTTAACATTTTTTTTTTGAGGTTGGCTCTCACTAAGTTACCCAGGCTGGCCTCCAACATGTGATCCTCCTGCCTCTGCCAGCCAGCTGGCTGGGATGACGCCTGAGTCACTGTGCCTGGCCCACTAGGTTTCATTAGAGTTGTGCTTGTCGCAGAGCAAGTGGTTTCCCACCCCACTGGCCACCCAGAAAATACAGGAGCAAAATGCCGTCAAACAGGCCGCTTGCAAACTCAGCAGTGTGGGCTGCGGTGGTGCCTGCTGGGACTCCGCAGAGGCTGCAAACCTTTTCCCCATCTGAAATAAGGACGACTGGGCCGAGTGCAGGGATGACCCCCTGAGGAGTGTCCAAGTCTTGGAGGTTGGAGGCCGTCTAAGTATCAAGTCATAGCTGTCTGGGATTCGCAGGAAGCAGCGCTCTGCATCCAGGCCCAGTGAGCCTCGATTCTTTGCGGAGGGCCCTTCCAACAGTCGCCCGCCCGGGTTAGCACCTAGGAGCACATTTTCCCCCGAGGCCCGTAACAGCCCTGGGTCCACTGGCTTTGTGGATTGTGATTCCCACTCCATGCCCCAGCAGAGCATGGCCATTAAGGGCGCAGGGATCACGGCAGGCGAGGTCAGCAAGGAGGAGCCGGGTGCTGTCATTGATACTCTGGGTTCAAACTCTGCCTTTGCCACTTACTAGCTACATCCATCAAGGCCAGTTACTGAACCCACTGGGCCTTGTTTTTTCCACTCCAAAATGGGGATACTGAGCTGGGCATGGTGGTAGACACCTGTAACCCCTGGACTCTGGGAGGTGGAGGCAGGAGAATCACAATTTTGAGTCTTGCCTGGGAAACTTAGAGAGATCCTGTCTAAAAAGTAAAAATTTAGGCTGCCTGTATTCTCTCATGGTAGCTGGCTCTCATTTCCCTGCTTTTACTTGGCCCAAACTTGCTCTGCAGAACCTGTTTCTTTTCTTACCTTTAGTAAATATAAAACTTAGCTACTGTTAAAAAAAAGTAAAAATTTAAAAAGAGCTGGGAGCTATCCATGATAGACCATGCTGTATCTCCCAGACCAGTATGTACTTTTATTTTTGCTTTTACCCTCTTTTTCTCATTGTTCAGCCAAAGCTCGCTCTACAGAGCCAGTTTCTTTCCCAATCTTCATTTCTGCCTTTTTAGGTAAATTTTGCTACCACTTTAAAAAGGGGTGGGGCTGGAGATGTGCGCAAATCTGAAGGCCCAGGTTCAATCCCCAGAACCACTAAATAATAAAATGGGATATCAATAGCACCTCCCTCATGGGACAGTTATGACACTTAAATTGGTGTGTGTCAGGAGGCTTGGGCAGTGCCTGGCATGTGGTGACAATAGTCACTTCTCGATGCCAGGTACCATACACAGCCTGGGAGATGCAGTGGGGACAAAACAGATACAGCTTTCTTCTGAAGTGTCCCTGGAGACAGGAGGGGACACTGCCCTCTGACATCACGAGGCAGGGTGGGGCTGATCAGGGAACCGTAGAGAGGTGGCACATAAACTGCCTTCGAAGAGAGTGGCAGGTGCTGGGGAAATGACCAGTGAAGAGTTCTCCAGGCAGAAGGAACCGTGCATGGAAAGGTCCTGTGGCAGAGGATGCAAAAAGGGCCAGAGGAAGCAGAGCAGAGAACAAAGAGGCAGTGAATACACCAGTGGAGGCTGGAGAGGAAGCGGAGAGCTAAGGCATTCTGGGTCCTTGTGGGGACTGCAGTCTGTGTTCTATTTTTTTTTTTTTCTTTCTGTCCATGTTCTAAAAGCAGCAAGGAGCCATGGAACCCTGCCTGGGTGGAGAGTTCCTGTATTGGAGTAGAGAGACTTTCACATCTTGTATACTGAGGGTAGGCACACCAAGATCTGTAGCTTTTGCTCTTAAAGTTTACAGAATGGGATTCAGGAGTCAGGTGAGGAAACTGGGCTGTGCCCGCATCTGCAGCCCAATCGACTCACAAGCCTTCACTGATTTCTTATGTCATTTCACACTAGAAAACAAAAGCTTCATTTTCCAGGCAAGATCTGCTCGGAGAGAATGACACACAGCTAGTGCAAAGCGGGTGGCCGGCTCTCGTGATCCTCTGGCCTGTGTTCTCCACCTAACCACATTCAGCTGCCCTGACTGGTGGCTTTTGGCCTGACCTCTGTTCTGTAGGTCCCATGAGTGTGGGGATGGGGATAAAGGAAAGCAAAGAGAGAATGTGACTGGTTATATGGTCTATCTCACTGGAAAGTTGTTAGTTATTTGATTATAAGTTTGTTGGCTACTTCCAGTTGGTTGAATATAAGTTCTGTTTTCCTTTGGTCCCAGCATTCCCAAGAAATAGCTTCAGTTTCACTTAGATTGGCAAGTCAATCCAATCTTAGGACACCCATAGTGCTTAACTGGTTTTGCTGCTCAGGAATATTCAGCCCTGGTCTCCACTTTAACCTACTTTAATTTAATCGATTTATTTTTTTGTGGTACTGAGCTATATCCCCACCCCTTTATGAATTTTTTTTTTAACTTTGAAACAGTCTTGCTAAGTTGCTCACGCTGGGTTTGAACTTGCAATCCTCCTGCCTCAGCCTCCTAGTGTGCTAGGATTATAGTTGTGTACCTGTTTTAATTTACTTTAGCAAACATAAATATGGTTCAATGTCTACATCAGATCCCCGAGGACAGGTTTCTGAAGAGTGAGTCTTGTGGGTTTTTTCCCCACTGTTTCTCCTATGTCTGATGCCATTGCTTTGGTCTTTGAAGGTCTTGTGCAGCACATTTCTAGCCTCCAGTCCTAGAAGCCAAACCTTGCTTGGTTTGAAGGCTTGAATCCTACGGGCGCAGTGAGATGTGGTTTCATGTCATCATACAGACAACACAACCCGGAATCTTCTGAGTAATGTTTGCTCTTCTCCGAAGCAAAGCTGGTGGTTCAAGACTCGCCCTGCTGCAGCGAAGCCTTTTTCCTCACACGGAGAGCTGGCGGCAGTGTCACTGTGACGAGCCTGCACATCCCAGGCGGGGCTCAGTCCCCCTCTCTCTGAGCCTTGGTGCCTCCCTCCCCCGTGACTGCGCTGGCCACAATACCAGCTTCCGAGTGCTAAGGTGGACGGGAGGTGCAGGGGATGTGAGGCATGTGTATTCTGAGGCTTTGTGGGTCGGGTAACCTCTGGATCCTGCCCTGTGATGTGAAAGCGACCACCCATGACGTTTGTACACAAATGTGTACTGCTGCATTCCAAGAAAGCTCTATTTATTGAAACAAGATCTTGGTCCCCTTTCACAAAATGGTTACATGTCGCTGAGCATTCTCTGCTAAGCCAGGCAGCAGACCAGGTAGCCCTGACCTCCTCCCATCCACACAGAGCCTCCAGCTCCCACGTGGGTCTGGTCTTGGCTTCTCAGCTTCCTGCCACAGCGCTGGCAGTTTGAAATCTGGGAGGAGTGGGAAACCTGGGCGCCAGGGCTCTCACTTCCCCTCCTGGGGGCTCAGTTTTCCTGTCTGTACAGGCGGCTGAGTTTTTGGCCTCCTCTGGCTGTAGCTTCTTAAGGAGGTTGGAATTCTGCCCTGGCAGCACCCGCCCCCTCCACCACCTTCATTTGAAAACAGTGCACAGGAGGCTGATGTCGCCTTTGCTCTCTGTGTCCTGAGCCCGCACCTGCTGCAAAGCCACAGGCTGACCTGAGGGGACCACCCAGCTCTCCCCTCCTGCGCTGCCTTGCTCCACCTGCGCTGCCCACCCAGCTGGCCCTGGCTGTCACCTCTAGTGTCATTTCTCCCTGGTAGATTCTGCTGACAGTTGCCCCCCCCTCCTACTCACCGCAGGGTAACCTTTTGCACTGTGTCGTAACGCTCTGTCTACTTGTTTACTCACTGGCCTCCTCATCTGATGAAGAACAACAGGCGGGCAAGAGCTCAGCTGGGCGTGGTGGCCCATGCCTGTAATCCCAGCCCTCAGGAGGCTGAGGCAGGAGGATCACTGCAAATTCAATGTCTCAAAAAAAAAAAAAAAAAAAGTCCAGAGCTGCTGGCCTTGTGGTATCAGTGCATCCAGGCTGGGTGTCAGAGTTGGCGGAATAAACCAGTTAGTAGGAAGGAGAAATTAGATAAGCAGGTCCTAGCCATGCGTGGTAGTACACGCCTGCAATCTCAGCTACTTGGGAGGCCGAGACAGGAGGGTCACTGAGAGTTAGAGGCCAGCCTGAACTGCATGGTGAGACCCTGTCTCAAAAAACTGGTTAAGGGATGTAGCTCAGCACTAGAGCATTTGCCTAGCAAGCGCAAGACCTGGGTTCTATCCCCAGTACCAGAAAAAAGTAAAAATAAACTAATGAGCAGGTCTTGCCCTGTGGGATTTGTAATCCAGCTCCCAAGGGAATCTCTCAATTACTGTTAAAAAGACCTGCTGTCTGGGGATTTGGGATTTAGCTCAGTGGTTAGAGTGCTTGCCTTGCAAGTGCAAGGCCCTGAGTTCGATCCCCAGCAACCACATTAAAAAAAAAAAAAAATGACCTGCAGTTTGATCTGGAAAATAAGAGATGAATCCGATTTGCAAAGCCCACGAGAGTCTGTACTGAGCCTTCTGGTCAGGCCCCTGCCCTGCCTCATCACAGGCGAGAATGAAGACCACCCGCTCCTCCTCTGTTGCCACCTTCCAGGGCAGGTCCCCTGCTGCCTACTGTCACTGCTGGCAAGACGGTGCTGCCGTCTCCCTCAGAGCAGGTCGCTCCCAACCAGGGCTGCCTCCCCAGCAAGCTTCACATGGTTTTGGTGTTTTCATGGTTACAGAGAATCTAAGTGTGACAGAGGCCCAGCAGGTCTCTATCTCACTGTCCACCCAGTCTTAATCATCGTTGTCACCCAAGCTGCCACAAACAAGGGGATGTGGGCTGTCACGTGGCCCGGGCCGAGTAACCACACTCTCGCTTCCTTGTTCCCCACACTGCTGTTGGGGGTTGCCAGGGGCTCGGACGCAGCAGGGGGTGCCACCCAGTGCTCAGTAGTGTGGGCTGGGGCCTTGTCACTAAAGCAGAGAAGTCACTTCTAGGCCCAGGAAGCAGCTATCCCATGCTCTGCTGTGCACGGTAAGTGCCGGTTTGCAAACCCCATAGGGAGTGGCTGGGGCCCCAAGGGACCAGGGGACCTTCCTGCCAACTGCTGGTGGGCCCCGGGCAGAACTGCTGGGCATGTCCCGAGCTGCAGCCCCTTGGGAGGGCAGATCAAGGCTTTCTGAGCACAGGACCGAGGTCTTCCTGGGCTCTGTGTCCTTAACTGGCCTCTTCTGGGTTCCGATCTCTCAGCCCCTAAGCCGCCCTCTCTGGTGGCCTCGCCTGCAGCTGTGGCGCTGGGGTGCTGTGAAAGGGAACTTCAGAAATGTCAGAAAAATTGGGGGCTTTTCCTTGGATGTCATCCCACCCTCTCCTGGGTGGGAAACCGAACCGCAGAAAGGTGATGGGTTTTTCTTAGGGAAGAGCTGAGATTAGGTCTGAGGGGTTCCAGGAAGGAGCAGGCACGCAGGCTTGCCTGTTACAGACCCGTGAAAACATTGTTCTTCGACACTTTGTAAGATTGAGGAAATGGTACTTGTTCATGGTAAATTATTCAAATATTAGAAATCTGATACGATTGTTAGCACAAAGGAAAATAGTAAAAATAATCATTAGCGAACTCTCGTTACTTTGTATTTGGAGTACTCAAGGGCAGTATAGGCGAATGATAAAGATGAGGGCCGACGTTGGGCCTGGCAGCCAGCAGGGGCTCAAGAGGCATCTCCCAGACTTGGCCTGGAGTGGCTTCCTCTGGGGCTGCTCAGAGCTGCACCCTGCCTGGAGCCAGGCTCCGCCAGCAGCCAACGCCAGGCCGGAGCAAGCCCTTCGCGGGGCAGGAGGACTGCCCAGGCACCCTGGCAGGGCCCCCTTTTGCAGGTGGGAAAACTGAGGCTTGGAGGGGAGGAGCTACTCCCCAGGGCAGGGCGGCCACCAGTAGGAGGCGGCGAGCTCGAAGCTGACTCTCTGGGTGCAGGACACTTGTGGAGCCATCGTGCCCATGCCTGGCTCTCAGTTCACATCACTGAGCTGGAGCAGGGAGGCAGCAGCGGGGCTCAGAGAGGTGGAAGGAGATGGGATGACTGGGGTATGTGTGTGTGTGTGTGTGTGTGTGTGTGTGTTTGTGTGTGTGTGCATGCACATGCTTGTCCATCTGTCTGTCTACATGGGTGTCTTCAGAGCCTGTTCAAATGAAAACAGGCAGAGCTCTAATCAAGGTATAAAATACTGCACCTCCTTTGTATCAGGCCAGCACCTTGGGGTTCTCAGGGAGAAAGGACCCCAAAAATCCCATGGTCTGTGGCCTCACAGAGGGCTGCAGAATGGTAAACAGATACACAGCGTTTCTGTGCTGTTCAAATTGCATAGCGCTGGGTGGGAATTAGGAAAAATGTCTCCTGAGGTTCCTTGACAGGGTTGGTGTTGATGATGGGAAAGGGTGTGCGTGTCAGTTGACAAGCATGATGGGAAAAGACTGGAGATGGCAGTGCAGTGCAGCTATGGCTGGCTGTCCTGCCTCGCCAGGCACTCAGTGGGCTGGGGGATGAGGTCAGGTCTGTTGCTGCTGGGGTCCCTGTCTTCCGAATGCGCTCACTGACTGGTGGGGACACACAGGACAGACAGCTACAGTGTCTGTGAGTCACCGGGACAAGTGGCACAAGAGGTGAGTGCACAAAGATGCCTGCACATGTCCTGTCCACTAGCCCCAGGCACATGGCACAATCAGCAAGCTGCTGTGTGCCGTCATTTTGGCACGGGAGTGCATGTTTAGAAAGCAAACAGCAGAGAAGTTTTAAAGGAGGATGGCCAGGCGTGGTGGCACCAGCCTGTAATCACAGCTACTCAGGAAGCTGAGGCAGGAGGATCACAAGTTTGAGCCCAGCCTGGGCAATTTTATCAAAAAGGGTGGGGTATAGCTCAGTATTAGAGTGCTGGCCTACCATGTGCAAGACTTTGAGTTCAATCCCTGGTCCCAAGGGTGGGGGAAAATAAAAAAAGGAAGATGCAAATCATGGCTGGGGCAATCTGGGATGGCTTCTGGGAGGAGGCACATCGTTGTTTACAGCTGAGAGGCTGTGGCTGAGGTGGGCTCTGCAGGAAGACTGCGAGAACCAGCTTCCTGCTCCCTGTCTTCATGGCTGTGTGACTCTAGATTCCATGTGGGCCTCAGTTTCCCCATCTTTTACATGGCATTGGGAACAGTTCCCATCCTTTCGATGGAGCCAACGCTTTGTGCACAGGTCTTAGAGCAGCATCTGGCAGGCTGTCCGCACTCAGTAGTGTGACTCGAAAATGGGAGGAGGCTGAGGCTGTGGGCGCCTTAGCCTGGCTCCCCAGCCCCACCCTCTTAGACTAAGGAGGTCAGAGGTGTCTCAGCCCATCTCGGATGAGGAACTTTTCCAGGATATGGCTGTGGTTAACAGAGTCCCTTGCCCTAAATGCAGAGTAATGGCAGCAGCTGGTGTTTACTGAGCACTTACTGTGTGCTAGAGACGTTCTGCTTGGAACATCACCCATCAACACTGACTTCAGTGGGGGAGCAGCTGCTGCTACTGTCTTTCCACAGTCTCCGCTTAGTGATGGCCCCGCGTACGACTTTTCTCTTTCACAATGGTGTGAAAGCAATACTTGTTCCACAGAAATTTTCCTTTGAATTTCGATCTTTTCCCGGGCTGGAGTTTTATGCTAAAGTAGGCTTTGTACTAAATCTGAGGCAGGCCAGGCTGAGCTAGGATGTTTCGCTGTTTAGGCGAATTTGGTGCATCTTTGATTTATTTTATTTTTAATTATTTATTTTCAGTTTGTGGTAGCGTTTGGGGCATGCAACCCCACTGCAAATCGAGGACCGTGTGAATTCCAGATGCGATTCCTAAGGTCTCAGAGAGGTGAGTAGAGTGGCCCAGGGTCACACAGTTTGTCAGGGACAGAACTGGGATGGAACTGGCTTGATGTGAGTCCCCCGGTCAGACCTGCAGTGGGGCCCCGGGGGCACCTCAGTCTGATCTTATTGCCCAGAGCTCCCTTCACTTGGCGGCTATTCAACTCAAACCCTAAAGAAGCTCAGGCCTTCAGATGCTCCAATTCTAAAATCTTGCGTCCTGGGTTTAGTCACGTGGGCATTATTTCTTTTTTTAAAGTTTATTTTATTTTGAGACAAGGTCTAAATTGCTGAGACTAGCCTGGAATTTTCAATCCTCCTGCCTCAGCCTCCCAGGTAATTGGGGATGCTGGGTGTGGTGGCACACACCTGTGCCACTAGCACTTGGAAGGCTGAGGCAGGAGGATCGCTGTGAGTTTGAGGCCAGCCTGGACCACATAGTTCAAGTCCAGGCTGAACTACATAATGAAACCCTGTCTCAAAAAAGGAACTCCAGATGGGTTTTACTATGAATGGCCCTAAGGGTCTATTTATTTATTTGTTTGTTTGTTTGTTTGTTATGGTACTGGGAATTGAACCTGGGGCCTTCACACTGAGCTATACCTACAACTCTTAAAATTTTTTTTTTTTTAATTTTGAGACAGGGTCTTATTATGTCGCTAGGTTGTACAGGATGGGCTCAAACTAGCAATCCTCCTGCTTCAGCCTCCCAGGGTGCCGCGATTACAGATGTGTGCCCTGGGCTGCCGGCTGCGTGGTAAGGCGTCCAGAGCTGGGTGTGGCCCCTGGCACCCAGGTAAGGCGTGAGACAGAAGAAGCTGGGTTTTGGGTGGAAGATGGGAAACAGGCTGCCTCTGGCCTCCACTTGAGGCCAGCATTAAGACAAATGAGACGCGGATGTCCTTATCTGCTCTGGGCGGGGGAAAGGAAGAGAAGAGGGTTATTCTGGAAGGGACGCAGCCCTGTAAGCCTCAGTTTCCCGATCTCATGGGACTCCCCACGGCTTCAGAGAGGAGGAGAGGAAAGGAGCCCCCATGGGGAGCCTGTAATGAATCGTCTCTGTTGTAGACCAGAAGCCTGATTTTAGCAGCTCTCAGAGCCTTAGCATCCTGCCGCCGCTCCTCCCTCCTCCTGGCCGTGTGGTCTGGCCTCGCCCTGCCACAGGCTTCCTCCCTGTCTGTCCTTCCTGTCAGATGGGCCGGTGCCTGCTCAGCCCTGGCCCACCTCGAGGCTGTGGGGTCCCGCGTGGAGCCGGCGAGATGGCAGGGGCCGGCCAGGGTGCCCAGTTGCTCGGTGGGTCTGAGGCCAATGGCTTTGCAGGGACGAGCGACTTTCAGTAAGGATGTTAGAAATGTCTGGGAAGCTGGTTGCCCTAGAGGCCCAGGTGGGAGATCTGGGGTCTCTTGGTGCCTCTATCTTATCCCAGCAGAGGAGCAGCTCCGCTTTTACAGGCTCCACGGCTCCCCTGACCACCCACAGTGGAGGTAGGCAGGTGGCATTTCTGTACCTTCCCTTTCCTGTCCTTTGCCCGCAGCCCCAAAGAAGACCCCAAATGAACCACCTCTGCTGGCAGCCAGCACCAGGGACTTCCCATATGGCAGCTCATTTGAGTCTTAAAACCATTCTTTGAAGCAATATTGTCCATTTTACAGATGAGGAAACTGGGGTTCTGAGAGGGAAAAGCAGCCTGCTCAAGGTCACATGGCTTGGACAGATGCAGGACTCATGGTCTCTCCTTGGGGTGGGGATAGGGCAGAGGGCAGAAGGCAGCCTGTCCCCAGCAGCTGCCCGCTGTGCCCACACCTCCAGACTGCAGAAAGTGGGTCCCACCACACCAAGGTGCCCCACCTGCACCCCAGCTGCTGGAGGGTGGGGCTCTGTGACTCTGCCCCTTCCTCCTGCTTACAGGAAGTGGCTGAGGGATGTGGTGCCAGGAACCCAGAGCAGCCCAGGTGGGGGCTGTGGGGTGAGCATTTGCAGTTAGGAACTGCACCTCCCGGCATGTCTTCCTCCTGGGCCACATATTCTGTCCCCAAGTAGGAACTCAGCCACCCTGAAGACACATGTATTGTGCTTGTGTGTGAATAGACAGCTTTTCATCACTGGGACAAAATACTTCACATAAACAATTTAAGGGAGGAGGGATTTATTTTATTGTTTTTTTCTCTTTCCCTTCTCTCCCCTCCCCCTCCTGTCCCTGCCCCTTCTGTCCCCTCCCCTTCCTCTTTCTTTCTTTCTCTCTCTTTCCTTCTTTCCTTTTTTCTTTTGTTTTTGGCAGAGGAACCAAACCCCAGGAACCCAACCTCCTTTGTATTTTATTTTATTTTTTGAGACATGGAGTCTAAATTGCCAAGACTAGACTCAAACTTGTGATCTTCCTGCCTCAGAGAAGCTGGGCGGGGGCAGGGGGAAGGACAGGTTCATCTCGGCTCTCAGTTTCAGAGGTTTGGCTCTGCCCACCTGGCTCCAAGGCACAAACACTGTGGAGGAAATGTGGCTGCTCACCTGGTAGCACCAGGAAGCAGAAAGGGAGAGCCAGGGCCAGCCATAGTCCCCTGAATCGCACCCCCACGGCCCGTTCTCTTCAGCCAGGCCCCGCACATAAGATTGCATCACTTCCCCGTGATGCCTTCGAGTTACAAACGGATCCGTCCACTGTGGAAGGCAGAGCCCTTGTAATCCAATCGCCTTCCCAAAGCCCCACTTCTGAACACAAGGGGGACATTTTAGCTCTAAGCCATAACGAGCTCCTACCATGCTCCTGGGACTTCTGAATGCACCCCCTTATTGCCTTCGCTCCGTGGCCCTGTGACAAAGGTGCCATTTCTTATCCCTACTTTACAGACAGGAAATGTTTTTTCTGGGGCGGGCTGCTGGGGATCGAACTCAGGGCCTTGGACTTGCTAGGCAAACACTCTAACCACTGAGCTAAATCCCTGACCCCCAGACAGGAAATCTGAAGCTCAGAGAGGGACAGTCTGTCTCAACATCACACAGCCCATAAGAGACAGAGCTGGGCCTTGACCCCCTCCTGCTGGACCATGTAGTGTGCGCTTTCAGTCCTGTGCCTGGCCTGGCCCCCAGGGAACGTGGGGCTGACCTTGCTGGTGACGTGCCTTTAACAAAGCCCCTTCTTTTTCTTAACTTTGCCCTCTGTCCCCCACCTGGGCCCCCAACCCCAGCCACCAAGGCACAGAGCTAGTAAATGCCCTCTTCTAATAAGCCCAGCTTCTGACTTTGTTTTTATGCTCCAGTGGCTGGTTTGTCCACAAATAAAAAGTTTGGCCAAAAATAATAATGAGGCAAACAAAGTTCCTATGAATCCTATGGAGGAAGTTGAAGCACCCCCACCATGGCTTTTCTTCATGAGCAAAAATAACAGCTGCTTTGGCCGAGGGTCTACTCCACCCCAGGCATGTGCTGGGTTCTGGGGATGCTTCCCCGGAACAGACTGGGGTTACGGGCCAGTGCTTGGTGGGCCCTGATCTCCCTCTGTCTGTGTCTCCCCAGGTGCCATGCCTCTGCTCCTGATACTGCTGCTGCTGCTGGCACCACTGGGTACAGCCTCTGCCTGGGAGGATGCAGCTAAGGAAGCCCCGCCCCCTGCGTTTGCTCGGGGACGGAGACAGGTGGCCCTGGAAGATGACTTTGAAGACGATTATTCCCCAGACTATTACACAGACCCTCCAGAAATGCTAATAAATGCCACTGAGGTTGTGACTATAGACTTCAAACACGTGACCATGAAGGACCATCTGGGGTGGGGTGGTTCTCTGGGGCCTGGAACCCCTGAGCTGCCCACTGTGGAGGCTGCTACAGAGCTGGCCACACAGCAGGGTCCAGTCATATTAGATCTGGCCACAGAACTGAGCTCTGTGAATGTTTACACCACCAAGGCTCCATTCAAAGAGGGGGCCCAGTACATGGAACCGGCAGCCACGGAGGCAGAGACCACTCAACCAGCAGCCGCCACGGAGGCAGAGACCACCCAACCAGCAGCTGCCACGGAGGCAGAGACCACCCAACCAGCAGCCATGGAGGCAGAGACCACCCAACCAGCAGCCGCCACGGAGGCAGAGACCACCCAACCAGCAGCTGCCACGGAGGCAGAGACCACCCAACCAGCAGCCACGGAGGCAGAGACCACCCAACCAGCAGCTGCCATGGAGGCAGAGACCACCCAACCAGCAGCTGCCACGGAGGCAGAGACCACCCAACCAGCAGCCATGGAGGCAGAGACCATTCAACCAGGAGCCATGGAGGCAGAAGCCACTCAGTCAGGTGCCGCAGATGCAGAGACCACTCAATCAGCAGCCACAGAGGTGAAGTCTATTAAACCAGGTGCCATAGAAGCAAGGACCACACAACCAGCAGCCACAGAGGTCCTGCCCATGAGTTTCACACAGACAGAAGCTCTGTCCACAGAGCCCATTGCCACAGTGGCCATGTCCACAGAGCCAGACACCATGGAGTTCTCATCTGCAGAATCTGCCTCCACCATCACCTTTCTTGGGCACTCTGTCACTGTAAAGGATACCACCATGGCGATCAGTAACTTGTCCAACATGGACCTGAAAAAAGGGCAGGCTGTCCTCCCTGGGAGCTCCGTGGCCCCCAGCCCCACTGAGGCTCTGGGCCACATCCCCGTGAGGCAGTGCCTGCTGGCCATCCTCATCCTGGCACTGGTGGCCACCATCTTCCTAGTGTGCACTGTGGTGCTGGCGGTGCGCCTCTCTCGCAAGGGCCACACGTACCCCGTGCGCAGCTACTCGCCCACTGAGATGGTCTGCATCTCATCCCTGCTGCCCGATGGGGGCGAGGGGGTCTCTGCAGCAGCCAACGGGGGTGTGGCCAAGGGCCAGAACCGGAAGGCAGAGGGCAGGGAGGACCATGAGGGGGACGATCTGACCCTGCACAGCTTCCTCCCTTAGCTGCCCTGCGAGACCCCAGGGAGAGGGGTCCTGAGCACGGCACTGTGGCCACGGTGTAGGCCCAGCAGGCAGAACTCTCCCTCCTCCTCCCCCTGCCTCAGTGGAGCCCAGCTGTCCCCCGGCCAGGACCACGGCGGGCAGCTACTCTGCCTGCAAGATCCTCAGCCCTTCCTTGTCCCATATTGGTTCTGGGGGCCGCTAAGTACCCCGCTGCTGTCTGCTGTCTACCTCCTTCCAGGCCACTGAGGGCTCATCCCCAGGTATCAAGGAAGATTGAGTTCCCCAGCCACAGTTCGAGAGGGCTCAGCGACACCAGCCCATAATCCCAGCACTCCGGGAGACTGAGGCAAGACAATCTCAAATTTGAGTCCAGCATGAGCAATTTAGCAACTTAGCAAGAAACTGTCTGAAAATTTAAAACAATAAAGGGCTGGCAATGTACCTGAGTGTGAAGGCCCTGGGTTCAATCCCCAGTACCAACAACAGAGAAATGAAATACCTAAATAAATAAAATAAGAAAGTTTGGAAGAGAAAGCGGGGGAGAGGGAAGATGGTAATGGAGGTGTGTGAAAATAATCAGTGTATATTATATGCATGCACCAAGATGCGGACATGAAACCCATCACCGTATAACTAATATGCACTAATACATTTTTCAAAAGAAAATTGGGGGCTGAACGACTTTTCCTTGAAGTGTCGGTGATAAGTACTTCAGGCTCTGGCGACAACTTCCTCCTTTCGGCTCAGAGCCGCAGAGTGTGTGTCACACGTGAGAACCGCAGCGTTCTCAGAAAACCAGGAGGCAGGCTGGGCCGGGCTCTGGATGCGCGCTGGCCCTGGTTTAAGAGCAGGTGGCCAGCCTCAGTTTACCTGGAAGTCCCCAACCCGAGCAGCCCCAGCAGAGTGGGCTGGCTGCCCCCCGCAAAAGGCGGGCAAGACACGCAGTGACCCGGTCTGTGGGGGCACTAGATTCACCTCGGGAGAGGAGGAGACGCTGGCGGGGGCATCCGTGGGAGTGAAGGGCCTCTCCCCTGCGCCACCCAGGAGGTCAAAGAGAAGGAGAGATGTGGGCACAGAGCTGGCGGCCAAGCCCACGGGGACGGTCTGCAGAGGCGGGCCGGTGCCCCAAGCGTGCGGCCGCGGTGGTGCCTGCTCCTCCCCGCGAATGTCTAGGCCAAGGAAGCGGCGTTCTGTGCTCCGGGACGGGGCAGCCGGCCCAGGTGCGGCGGGGCGGGCTCTGAGGGTTGAGAGCTCAGCCTCCATGGAGCAGGAGTAGCAGAGAAGGGGAGACAGGGGATGCAGGGGCTGAAGGGCTTGGGGGCACCGGAATGGTTCCCAGACCCCGTCACCTCTCCCTGAGTGCTTGGCCTGGTTTCCCGGCTCTCTGTCTCTGTCTGTCTCTGTCTGTGCTCACAAGGTGCAAGATTTAATTCAGGAAGATATGCACAATGGCGTGCTACTCTGCCATAAAGAAGGATACATTTGAGTCATTTGCAGAAAATGGATGCACCTTAGGCCACAGTGCCAAGTGAAATAAGTCAGACACAGACCATTAAAAGTCACGTGGTTTCTCTAATATGAGAAATCCAAAGGAGAAATAAAGAGCGAAATAAAAGATCGATAGGAAACAGGGAAATAGGTAGACATTTTGGAGATGTGAAGGGGATCTAGGGATGGAAGGAAAGAGAAGAGAGGGGAGGGGAAGGGGAAATAAAAAGGATTAAGGTATGATATTTGCATACCAACTGCCCACGATGTATTCAGCTGGTGATTAGTGCTCAGAATAACCACCAGGGGGCGCCCGCCACCAGCTTCTAGAGCCACTGGGGCGCCTGTGCTTCCTCCCTCCCTCTCCCTCTCTTCTCTCTTTCTCTCTCTCTTTCTTCCTTCCTTCCTTCCTTCCTTCCTTCCTTCCTTCCTTCCTTCCTTCCTTCCTTCCTTCCTTCCTTCCTTCCTTCCTTCCTTCCCTTACTTTCTTTCCTTTCTTACCTCCCTCTTTTCTTTTTTGAGACAGGGTCTCGATATATAGTTCAGGCTGGCCTTGAACTCACTAGGTAGCCCAGGCTGCCCTCAAACTTGCAGCAATCCTCCTGCCTCAGCCTCCCAAGCGCTGGGATTTACAGGTGTGTGCCACCACACCCGGCTCCTTCCTCCTTTCTTTCTTCTTTCTTTTCTTTTCTTTTTGTGGTACTGGGGATTTGACCTAGGGCTTTCATTGAGCTACATCAATAGCCTTTTTTATTTTGAGACAGGGTCTCACTAAATTACTTAGTCACCTAGACTGGAATCAAACTTGCGATCTGCCTGCCTCAGCCTCCTAGAGAGCTGGGATTACAGGCATAGGCCATCCTGCCTGGCTCCTCCCTCATTTCTGAGGTCCAAGGAGGAAGATTTTTTTTGCCAGGAAGGAGTCCCAGAGCTATGGGATATTGTAGGTAGGCAAATGGTAAATGTAGTATTTCCCTTTTCTTCCATATATGTACTCTCTTGGCCGTTCGAAGTGCCAGCACTTATGTAGCAAATAGTAACAATGGATGTAAATAACCTCAAGAGTATAGATGTAATAAAATTAAGAAATCCTGAGATTCGATTATTGATGACCTTGGTTTTTTTGGCATAACACAAGGAGTGATCAAAACTGCTGTGAATGTTTAAATTTTAAAGATTTTATTACAGTAAATAACACACCACCTTGAATTCCCCCTCAAAATATTATCCCTCATTTTAAAGCACGTATCCCATTATTTTTGCCATTTTTTTCTTTCATTTGTTTGTTTTTTTGAGACAGGGTCTTGCTATGTAGTTCAGGCTGGCCTCGAACTCACTGTGATTCTCCTGCCTCGGCCTCCTGAGTGCTGGGATTACAAGCGTGTGCCACCACGCCCGGCCTCTTGCCACTTTCTGAATTAGTTGTGGAAGTCTTTTTTCATGTCTTTGCAGGGTGCAGTAAAAAATACGGTAAACTCTGTTGCTGAGTGCCGTCCAACGGAAGGGCACCTCGTAGAAACATTACCGCATGTCCTCACCTGTCTTATTCCCCAGATCTAGCACTGTGAGGCATCTAGCTCTTCCCCAAAGTCCAAACGACCATGAAAGGTAAACGTCGTGAACGGATTCAGGACATCGCGGCAGCCGTAACAGCAGAACTAACAATGTTCACGCAAGAAGACTTCCAGTGTGTTCAAAGCAAGGGGAACTATGCTGAGGGGGATGAACGGCTGTATGTCTTTTACTTTAATCATTCTTTACGTGCTGTATGTGTGATCACACCCTGCGTGTTGGTGAAACAACTCATTCCAGGAACTCTGCACTTGGCTCCCTTGAATGTGCCCGGCCCGAATCACCCGGGCTGCCCGTGCGGCAGGTGTCTTCCAAGCCTACATGCATCTGTGACAGCCCCACGAACCCCTCAGAAACCTTCGAAATGGGCCCTCGGATTCTACGTCTCGCGGAGGCTCACGGAGGTAAAGTCGCCCGCCCGGGTGAGGCACGAACATTCGGACGGGAACCCAGGACTGAAAGCGTGTTCTTAACCACAGTGTCACGCTGTCCTTGATCACAGCGGGTTCTCGGGGACTCCCGTGTCCCCAGATCACACTCTGCTGACCCGCCCTGGAGCCTGGACTCCCCCTTAGCGGCCCTTTGTGCCGGGCTTGCTGGGGAGTGTGACACTCAGCCCGGCCCCCCTCTTTGCAGAGAGCAGGACACAGCAGCGCGGGGGCTGGCACAAAGAGGGATGGCACGGGCAAGGAGCTTACTGAGCACTTACTGCGTCCCTTCGCCAACACTTAACCTGCATCACCTCGCTCGGTCTCCCCTTCGCCCGCACCGTGCGGGAGCCAAGATAACCCCATTTATCGCTGAGGTTCAGACCGCTGACCCATTCATTCCTGCAGGTTGCAGACAGGAAGCCAGACTCTGCCACCTTCGGCTCTGCCAGAGAGGAGGGAAGGAAGGGGTGTGGGCGGGAAGCCTGTGGGGGTGGGGGCCGAGCCTGCTCCAGGCCCTTGTCTCCTGTTGGCTGGGATGGTTCGTCCAGCATCCGTGTTCTTAACCACAGAGGATCCTTCCCTCAGATCCCATCCGTGTGTCCACTCCACCTGGCCACAGATTGTCATGGAGTGTGCGGGCACCGTGCACAGAGATGCTTAGCCAAAGGCCAGGCCTCTGTGTGAGGCATCGTGTGGATTTGAGGCCAGACATGGGGGTCCTTGAGGACTTGTGTGGTGCTTGCACCTCTTTGGTCCCAGGGGTGGAGGTGGGCTGACTGCTGAGCTTTTAGGGGCACGAGCTGGTGCGTGTCTGTGGGCAGGAGCGGCGACTTACC